>JANHFL010003252.1:76338-86923 GCA_032468155.1 Oxyrhabdium leporinum | reverse complement strand
CATGCGGAGAGCTTAATGAAAACTTCTAAACTATTCCAGGAGTGGAATTTTTGTCATTGTACTGAAAAGCTTACTGAAATATATGAATGCTTTATATTAAATCACCAAAGTGTTAAGAGGAAAGTACTTTGGGCTAGTCATTCTCTCTCAGCCCAACAGGGTTGTCATTGTGGGGAAAATAGGAAGAAGGAGGAATATTAGGTATGTTCGTCACTTAGAATTGTTTATAAAAATAATGAAGGTGGGATAAAATTAAATAAAACAAATAAAATAGGAAACACACATCACATCAGATCTGATCTTTAATGTTTGGTATGCCTTTCTTTATTTCATACATATTCTCAATCATTACTGGTGTTCTATTTTTTTTCCATTTCTGGAAGAAAAATGTAAATATCTTATATATATTGCATTATGAATATGTCACAAGTAGAATGTGTCACTATCTGAAAAATAGTCCAGTGTTGTGAAGACACTTAGCAAAAGTTTTTTCTTGTAAGTGGAAGTTGTTGTTGTTTTGACAACTTCATGAAAATGAGGTATTTTTTATTTAGTGCAACTTCTAAAAACTGACAGTTTCCTCGGTTTCATGAAATGGAGATTTCTCTCTTTTTGAGATCTCTAGATATCTTTGTAAGCTACAGAACATTAAAAGATCTAGAATTCTTTAAAGTTTTTCCAATAGTTTTAATACTTTTTTATTTTACCTAATACAAATTTTCCTTGAACATGAATTTATAATGGTATCACCATTTTTTAAACTTTCTTCTATAAATATGTCTCTCATAACTTGGAAGGTTAATCAAATTTGCATTGTTTGTGACCGTAATGAATAGAAAAGCAAGGAAAAAATAAAATATAGGCATTTAATCACTCTCATACCTGTTTAAAAAAACAACAATATAAATAAGAGGAATACTTGGTAAGATTTTGGACATTCTTTGATGCAACACTGACTCATGTAAACAACTTAAATTAAACAACTTGAATAAATCTGGGCAATTTCCTTAAACTTTTAAGGAAGCTGTAAACATCTATCTAGTTTCAGTTTTTTGTTGACTTGCCTTGTGATAAAGACACACTTATAGATTAAATTTTCTTGAATTCTTTGGAGGAGCCCAGTATTTTAAAAAATACTTAGAAATTGATTTAAATCTAAAGCAGAAATATGTTCTTAGTACTAATAGGTACCGCAGTTCACTAATTTTATTACATTAGATTATTTCATTCTTCTGATCTTCTTCACATATTCATTTTATTGTAGGTCCTCCAGGTCCAAGAGGGTCCAAAGGTGACAGAGGACCCCAAGGTCCAATTGGACTTACTGGGCCCAAGGGACAAAAAGGAGACAAAGGTGAACCAGGACCTCCAGGACCTCAAGGTGAAAAGGGACCAAGTGGCCCACCTGGATCACAAGGTGAAAAAGGTGGGAAAGGTTCCAGAGGTTCACCTGGATCTAAAGGCCAGAGAGGTTCAACTGGGAAGACTGGCCTGCCTGGTCCTAGTGGAGAGCCAGGACTCCCTGGACCACCTGGCAAAGATGGACCCCCTGGTCCACAAGGCCCACCTGGACCCATAGGTCTTCAAGGACTTGTTGGTGAACCAGGGATACCTGGTGCTCGTGGGTTGTCTGGTTTCCCAGGTGTACCTGGACTACGTGGTCTTCCAGGCGAGCCTGGTCCTCCTGGACCACCAGGTCCAGGAATAGCTATGGCACTACAAAGCGAGATGAACGGTAAGCTGTTAACACACCCCGCTGTCTGCATGCTTCATTGTATATTTATTTCCAATATATAAAAGTATAGTTTGAAACTATGTCGACTATAGGATTGGATTGTACTCTGTGTACACATTGCAATGGAAGTTTATCTGTTCAAGCCTCCAACTAGCATGAAATGAACATCATTGTTTTTAAATCCATGGTTTCTAAGGAGGTACAGAAAAGCAATTGTTACCTTTTTTTTCTGTCAGAATTCCTCACATTTTCTTTTAGAGCAGTTAGTTAAATCCAGCCATTTAATCTACCACATTATACACAGAGAGATGGTCTGGGGCTATGAAGCACCTTTTTTTCTGTCTTTCTCACTCACCTTCTAAAGCTTCTATCTATAGTGTTACGAAGACAATAAGTAATTTTGACCCTTGTTATAAGTCCTAGTATTTTGTACTATTATATAAAAAACTGACCAGTTCCTCTTAGCCATCTTTCAATCTCTCTTCCTTCAACTGTCATATATATTCAGTGATATCTAAAGTTCATTGAACATCCTGATTTTTCATGGGGCTTTCTTTTCCCTTATCTTTTAATTCACAAAATGTTTTCTATGTTACTGCAGAAGCCATATACATATATGAGGATCGATATTTGTCTCTTGTAATAATGGGAAAAGTTATGTATTATATGGAAAAAGTGGGCAAAGCGTAGTATATTGCCAGTATTCCTGTTAAAACTTGATAAGTAATTGTGTAGGATTGTTTAAATCTCATTGTTAATACTTGTTTCAAACTTTGCATACAAACTTACCTCAGAATGGTATTAGCAGAATGGTTTTGATACATGAAAAAAAAACTGGAAAAAATCTTTTCAAAATTTATCCTACAATCATATTATTAAACTGAGCCCCTTTTTTCTTTATGATAACCTAGAAATGATTTGAAGGCCAATTTTATAGAAAGAGATGGCTGCAACTCTCAATAATGAAAATTCCATTTCAACAATGCTTCTGTGTGTCCCCGAGGTCTGCAACATTTCTTTCAAGTCATTTTCAAAGTGTGCAGGGCCCTAATTTCTAAGGGGGAGGTTAAGTTTTTATTCTTGTGAGTGTTTATACGCAAGTGTTTCATGTTACAGGTTGTCCTGTTTACTGGAAGAACTTTTCAGGCAACTGTTACTACTTTTCAAATGAAAGAGCCGTTTTTGAAGATGCAAAGCTTTTCTGCGAAGAGAAATCATCTCATTTGGTTTTCATCAATAGCAAAGAGGAACAGGTATAAAATCCTATCTAGCATGCTGTTAGCTTTAAATAGTACAAAAAGCAAGTATGGAACATCATTACTTCCAGCCGTGCCAGTTGACAATGATTAGAGTTGAGTAGGTTAGACAAGGTGGTCAGAAAGCATCTTATACGTTGCAGGAACCAACCTGGGTCAGTCACCAGGACCAGAAGTTTAGTCTTCCAAGCTTGTGGACTCATGCTGCATCCCATCCACAGTGAACTTGTCTCTCACCAGAATATGTGTGACTACAGAAGATTAAACCTCTGGTCCTGGTGACCGACCCTGATTGGATAATCCAACATTACCCTGGGACACATATATTTGCCTTCCTTCATTTTATAGGTGATAATGTCTCCTAAATATAAACATCTGATTAAAGATAATCAGGAGATTTCAGTCTTACTGTAAAAAGTTGACAAAAAATGCAAGTAGTCCTTGTTTAGCAACTGCCTTATTTTATGACCGTTTGTAGTTACAATGGTGATGAAAAAGTAACATTGTGACCAATTCTTGCATTTACTTGCTGTAAAGTAAAGGAAAGCTAAAATAAGATTGTAAGCACAGTCGCAGTTTCACCAGCAACTATTTTGCTTAACAGCTGAGTTGCCACTCTTACTTGTATTTGCATAGAAGACCACTTGTTATATAGGAGCTTTTGATGCTGTTTCCTAGGTTGAATATTCCGCTGAAAATCCATGTTGACTTTTCTTTCTTGGAATGGAGCTGTCATATGCTGCCGTTTGTTCAGAGCAGTCCATAAGAAGAAGAGGATTTATCACTCTATCTTACTCCATATTGTGATGCCTATACCTGCCCCCCACCCCCAAAAAATTGATTTTCTTTTCTAAAGCAAAATGCAGGCTGGAAGGTTGACTCAACACAGGTGAGGGCAGGGCTGGAAAAGGAATGCATATCTTCTTCCCGTCCACTTTGTCATTTTAATAAAATGACATTCCCACATACCTAGGCTTCATTACATGACAAAACAAAGTTGAAGACAACATAAGCAATATGTAATTTGACCCTATGAAGACTAATAAAAGATTGTCCTAAATGTCAGCTTAAATGCAGTGTGAGTGCAAATGTAAAGCAATGCTATCTCTGACAGTAATATTTCCAACCCCAGAAATAGAAATAGTGAGTATCCAAAAAGTCTCGTTGAAAATAAGGCAGAGGATGTTGTTTCAGATGAGATGATTATTGTAATTTCTATATGCTTTTGGGGGGAACCTGTTGTATTTTAATTTAAGTTATAAAACAAACCTTTATATGTTTACAGATTAACAGCGTTGGAAGGGACCTTGTAGGTCACCTAGTCTAATCCAAACCCTTCCCATTTAGCCTCAAAATTCCCTTCTCCCTAGTCTCAGAGCCCCAAATTGTTTTACTATTTATTTGAAATAGCTCTTTATTAGACATCTTCAGATCTGATTCCAACTACAGTTGCATTAATATCCACATCATGTTACAATGAGCCACTGTAAATATAATAAAAGACAGCATTTTGTATTGAAGCAGACAAATTAAAATGCTTGGTCAGCATTTACAGAGCTGATGCTCTTGTGACAGCAAGCAAGGGAAAGGAACAAGGGAGAGTTTCTTGGATTATCCCCTTTCATTCTGGCTGCAGAACCCATCACATGGCAAAAAGACCCTGTGGAAGCAGCATTTCTCACAATCTACTTTGCAGAATTTTCATTGCTAGAGAAGAAACAAAAAAAGTCCCTCTGTTCACTTCATATGCCATAGCTGGCTATTGCTACTATCAGTGCACCTTCTTTAACCAGAAAATTGGTTGGGAAAAAGAAATTCTTGGTGGATGATGAAAAGGAAATTGGACTGAGATTGGGAGGGTGAAAGGAAGAATGTGTTGGAAGGATGCTGAAATCAAATGAGATACACTGAGAAATAGTTCCAAGTTGATTTTGCCGATAAACTCATGTTTATGCTCAGTCACACTTTTCAAGAGGCTAAAGTAGTTTAAGGGAGCCAAAACCCTGGGATATAAAATAATGTGACCGATTCCTTCTTCTGTACACAGCAATGGTTGAAAAAACAAGTTATTGCAAAAGGAAGTTTCTGGATTGGTCTCACTGACTCAGTGAAGGAAGATGAGTGGCGATGGCTGGATGGCACCCTACCAGAATACATGTGAGTGCAGGAAGGACATTCATTGTTTTCTGCTATAACTGTTTCTTAGCATCTACCAATAGGAAATGATGCAGCAACCTTATAAAAGACATTGTCTTTTAGATTCAGATTAACATTTCTTTGATTTCAAAAGGCTTATTGCCAGGAAAAAATCCTGAATAACCAATAAAAGAAGATAATAAGGCACCATAACTTTAAGATGCTTATTACAGAGTTAATAGCAGACTAGGCTAGAAAAAACACAGGTTTTTTTAAAACAACTTTTATATAAACATGTGTGGGTGGAAGAGGGACAACAAATAAAGAAAGAGAAAGGGTCAAGTTTACTTGGCTGATTACAGAAAATAAGACTTCTGCATTGCATCAGTTGTAAATCATTGCTGGTACCAAACTTGTGTCTTCATTTGTCATTGAAGCTAAATATCAGTCAAATTCTGGAATCAGGGTATATACTGAATCAGCACTAGATCAAGTAGACTCATACCCCACTGAATGAAATTATTACTTTTTTCTCCAGACTCTCAGTTTGACTACTGTTGAGCATTGGAGCTTACATTAAGGAAATGTTACTGGTATATTTAGATAATTCCTTCTTATCCTGATGAAATCTCCACATTTGTAACTAAAACCATTGCATCTTTAAGGACCTTAAGAAATCTTAAAGTGATGGTTCATAATCCACCCAAAGGATAATTTACTAGGAGGATGGTACATTCCCTAAATAAATACAAAGGCTATAGAAATCTGAAGAATCAGTAGATGGCAATAAACAGATTGAGAATCTCTGCTCTGGAGCTTTGCAGTCCAGATCTGGTAGCTCTAATTATACAAATTTATTTTTATGATTAGATAGTTCTTGCAATATGTGATTGTTGATGTGCTTTGAGCTTATGATATGATATTAGGTATTTCTCTCTAAATATTGTATAACCAAAAACTATTCTTTATATTTTGATTTGGAGATGTTTATATAAATCCAACAGGAAGGTTATTTATATCTTAGTAGCTCATCTGCAGCTATAGATGAAACAAACAAATACAACCCCATTGAAGGATTACACTCTGTACATGTGTCTAGTGCAGTCCAGAACCAGAACAGAATTTTTGGTCTAATTTTAGAATTTTGAGCTTTGGCAGCTTGTCCAGTTGATTCCCATCTCTAAAGCCCAGCTGTTTTCAATTTCCAGGAAATGTCATGCACTATTTGTTAAGATGTATGGTTTCTGCTTTAGGAGAGATTGGGGGTTTGTTTTTTGTTTTTTTTACTATTATAAATCTCTTCTGTCACACTGTCATATGATGCCTTGGTTGGGAAATGATCATATATATATTTTGTTTTATTGCAAGAAACTGGAGTGCTGGACAGCCTGATAACTGGAAACATGGCCATGGGCCAGGGGAAGATTGTGCTGGATTAATCCATGCTGGGCTCTGGAATGACTTTCACTGTGAAGATGTTAATAGTTTTATTTGTGAACAAGATGTGGGAAAAGGTATGGTAAGCTTTGAACCAAATGCATTTACATTTATTATAAAGGTTTATTACCAACCAAATTTCCACAGCTGGGACAAGAGGGAATTGAATGTCCTGCTCATACAGATAGAAGGTCTTGGAAGAGAACTTGAGATCAATCTTTATTAGCATCTGTATATAAATATTCTCCCTAGCTGCTTCTGATGTTCAGGCCACTGAGTTTTAAACTATTGGCAAGTATTCCAAGATTACACAGCTAGTATTCTTAGTAGGTTACATACATTTGGCAATCAGTGTTCTAAAACATGCCCAGCTAATTCTGAAAAAAAGCAACACAGTAATTTATTTTTCTCAGTTAATACCTAAAATATAGTAGTGTAATTTCAGAACTCAAATATGCAGTTTGAAAAGCTATAAGCAATAGGACCTGAAGATTTTTTAAAAGACTATTTGGCGATGCATTTCCTTTCTGGTGAAAATAAAGCAAAATGGAATACAACCCCCCCATCCCCCAATAATAGAGCTATAATGATAAATATTAAAATACTGCTGTACAAAAAGTATTATTAAAAACCAAACTTGAAAGAGCAGCCCAAGATAGAGCACATTAGAATAATCAGAGACAATGGATGAAGAGTCAGATGTTATTAATCAGCTTCCCCTTTTCATTAATCATTTCTGTATCTTACATGAAAATGAAAAATGAGATACAATTCTAACTTTGTATTTTATTATCAATTATATAGATAAATTGTTAATATCTGACTCTTAGGTTAATTTAATAGCAACGGTTTGAAGTAGTGGGTCTATCATAAGATTCATTGGATGTTTTGGACAAATTATTCTACTTTTTCGCTCTTTCAGCCTAAAGTTATACAGTACAAGAAGGTTGGAGTTAGGATAAAGTGCTCATCTGTGCTTCTTCAGAAAAGAAGTGAGAAATATACAGCAAACATAGGGCTCTCTTGAATCAGCCTTCCTTATTTATTAAATTTATATGCTACCCTGAATTTAAATTTCAGTTATAATGTTCATGTGTGTTTAAATTTCAGCAGCTTTTAATATCTGAGACACGTTGTCACTGCAACCAAAATGTATTCTGTATAACATCTAGAAAAATAATTCTTAGACATCTATTTGTGCTTACTTGGTGCTGTTTCCTACAAAGTAAATAACTTCTACAATGAAGTAATACAAGAAGAATTAGTTCCCCTGACCTTTATGCCAGCACTTCAGTCTTAATCCCTATTGGATCCGCTCCCTTGCCCCCTCGTCCTCAATTACCTTACAACATGATTAACAGCACAACATTTGACTTTGTAACTGGTCCTCTGAGATGATTAAGCAACTATACAACACAATTCAGATGTGTTAAATAAAAACAAGTCTTTCCTCAGATGGTATGGCAATCCTTCCAAAGAATCCAAGATTTCATTATGTTAACAATAGTCAACACTTAGGTGATTTTTAGGACCAGAATTGTCTTTTAATAAGACTATGGATGTGTGTGTGTGGGGGGGGGGGATTACCTATAGAGAAGAATCAGTAGATTGAAGGGTTGTTTTTTTTCTATTTCTGCATTTCAAGAGTGAAACCAAGTGGACTGCCCTTGTGATTCATTGGCAAATGGCAATGGACACTATGTAGATAGACTGGTGATCTTTCTTTCGTCACCTGTAATTAGTACACACTGATTCTCACATTAAATATCTTCTTACTATTGTCATACCATTTGCATTTTGACTGGCTGTGAACAGACACAGATTTGGACAGCAGTACTTACCAATGGAACTTACTGCTTTGGCATTGGTTTCTCGATTTTAAAGCCAAGTTTTACCTTTGTGACACTTGTTACTTTTCCTTTCCCACTGCAGCTCAGCCTCCAGGATTGTAATAGGTCGTGAGCCAAGAGACTGACATTTTCTTTGCAAAGAAATTCATCTGGGATTGAACCATCACCCAAGAAAAGGAGCACTGAGAACTTTGATGAATAAACTTCATCAGCACAATTTGTCCTCCACATTTTCTAATTTTTCAGGGGCTTTACAACCTGTTGCACAAACATGTTGGTAGAAAATGTAATTGGACATAACTACCTGTAGATCTCTTCAGTAATTAAGCAGAAGATATGTTCTGGTAAGAACTAGAAAATAGCAAGCTGATTACAAGTTATGACTTTACTACTCTAGGAAGACAAAAAAATACAAAGCTACTGTGTAAACAAAGCAGCCACTTGCTAAATTCCCAAATATTGGCAATTTATATAAATATACATGTATAAATTTATATAAATTTTATATATAAATATATATAGTCCAATTCTGATCAGTAATATAGAATATACTTTTTAAAGCTTTTAAAATTCTGTATTTTTGTACAAAATGTTGCCTATTATATTGATTTAATTGCCTTTTTATATGAATATAGTAAATAGAAATCAAAGAAAACACCATGGATGCTACTTATTATTCACTAGAAATAACTGTCTGAAATAAATTAGCCATGTTTAGTAACTTCTAAAATTGATTTTAGATGGCATTAGCAATCTATTATACAAAATATACACAAAATTATGATCCAAGGACAACATGCTTGTTTTTCTGAACTGGTCGTTGACAGAACTCCAGGCAGCTGAATGTCTAGCAATAGACTTGAAGGAAGGAATAACACTGACTAGTAAAGTACATACTGGTACTTTACATATTGTACACAGAATTCCTGATTCAGTCTTCCTGATTCCAATTAAAATAATCAAGTGGTCAGAGAGCTTTAAAAAAAGAGACTTTGCCGAGGGCCCTGGGAATTTTTACTGGCTATAATGCAGGGCTTCGTGTACTAGCTGCTTAACATGACCTAATATAAAATATCTTTTATGTTCTTCTTATGTTCTTCATGTGTAGGCAATATCTATTGCTGTAATGGGCTTCAGACCATTGGGGACTAGTTTAAGACTAATAAAGATTTTAACCAAAATAGATATTTCTGATAGATGTGTGCAAGTTGTTCTTAATACCATTTTTGTACCTACCCACTGGGCAGGGGGTAGACTTTGCCATTTCTTGATTAGACTTTTTTATGCTCCAGTTCAAGGCCTCCAAATTGCAGTTTTTTCTTCCATATGGACAAGAACTAGTCAGAGATTGGTTAACCAATCCATGTCACGGTTGCTTCCCTGTTGTTTGTCCATAAGACGTTGCTCTGGAGAAGACAAAAAAAAAAAAGCAAAATCCAAGGCATTGAGAAAGAGTTTAGTATATCTGCATGCAGCATCTAATTTGGTGGATCAGCAGGCAAAATATTACAATACTACAGTATTTTCTGTACTTCCACAGTGTTCAATAATGGTTTGTGCTTAACATAAAATTACAGTGAAAATAAAAGGCAAGTCACACTTGTTGACATAAATAGTATTTACATGATTTTTGTATGTAAAATTGATACTATGATTGTTTGTGAACATTTATATTTAAGATAAATATCTGTGATCATTTTGCTGCAGATCTAGACACAACTGGGTACCTAAAAAGAACGTTGATAAACTCAGAATATCAAAACAATGAATACATCGAAGTAATTAACTTTTCCTCTGAAATGTTTTTCACATTAGGATAATTTTTTGCTGTGATCTGTCTTGTTCAGTTAAATAATGTACAAACCTTTTCTTTCTGTTTCTAATATCCTTCTGTATCCTTCACTGGTACCAAAGCAAATTCTCAAATTAGTTTGAAACTGGATATTGGCCGAGTTATTTATTTGCTGAGAGTTAAGTGTTGCTCCTGTCACAAAGGGCTCAGAGCCACTTAAACTCCAATGCCGAGCAAAATGGTTAAAATCATAAAATAGCCCATTATAATTTGCCACTAAAGGAAAATCAAAACAAAAGTGACAAATAGGAGCCTAGGTGGCGCAGTGGTTAGAGTGTTGAACTGCAGGCCACTTCTGCTGATTCAATCTAGCGGTTCA
>JANHFL010003252.1:53590-68520 GCA_032468155.1 Oxyrhabdium leporinum | reverse complement strand
TCCCCCTCCCTCTCTCTCTCATGCCCTCCCCTCCCCTCTCCTTGCAGAATAAAGACACAGTGGGAAAATCTGCATGTGTTACCAACAGTAGAGTGCGTCTGACACCTTTAGTTAGAGCACATCTAACATTTCTTGAACAAGGCTGTAGGGTTGCACAATTAATATCCTTGTTTGGAAGCATTCAAAACTTTCAGCTATATGAACAGGCAAAATGAGCATGAAAATACTTATAAGTACCCATTTTAATACAAGGAGAAGGAAAATGGCCCTGAACTTGCTCTTAATATGATTAGGGAGGGACAGTTGTCTGAAAGAACTTGCAAGATAAAAGCCTGTTTGCTTAACGCACAAGTGAAGTAAATCTTTTTCTCATGACGTCTATATAAAAAAAACAGCAATATCTTAGAAATTCTTTGTCAGAAATATGACTGATTAAAAATATTGGTTTAGATCCAGGTCCCATGTTGAAATAATCCTGATTCTGATGCCATTAATTACAATAACTGGCATCAGGATGCTCAATTTAAAAGCATCAAGTTGATGCTTAATCAAGACCTCAATGCTAAACTGTATTTAATCTCAATCACGCCAGCGAGCGCCCATTTAAATCACTTATATATTTATTTATTGAATTTATATTGCCACCTATTCGCCCATGAAAACATAGGATAGATATGATTAGATTAGATCTTATTGAGTCAAATAATGGGAACCAGTTCACTGCATTCCTATACTTTTGACTATTATTTTTATGCTGAAGTGTACATATTTCATCTTCCTGTTGTACCACATGTAGCCCCAGTCTTCCCATTTGCTGTGCACCCCAAAAGGATGTTTTCATGTACACATGTCTATTTTCAGTTACATAATAGAAGACTTCAATAACAAAATTTAAATAAATAGAACATTAACAACAAAAATACTTTCTAAAATGTTTATATTATTTCATGATTTAATATATATGGAACACTAGGACAATAAAGAAAGCTCTTCAGCTGGTGCTAAAGGACTACATACAAGTATCATGCAACCCTCCTAGCACAGAATATTTCATAACAAGGACAACACTACTGAAAACTCCTCTCCCTATTTAAATTTGTTATTTTGCTATCATCACTTTTCCTTCTGTGTTATTTTTAAACAATTACTTTGTATTTTAGGAGATTTCTACTTTGATGAGTGGAGTACAAATTTAAATTAATAATGTCAACTAGGTGCCTATAGAGCAATTTTAAGTATGTTATTAGCATCTAGACATCATGGAACACAATGAGACTTTGCTGAATAATTACACAAAAAGCTTACATGGTTTTTAGAACAGAAATTTTATTGGAACGGTTATCAGGTTTAAAGTTTTAGAATTTCATACATGTCTAGATATTATTTTTGCTACGATTGTAAATATATCCTGCATGGTGAAGAATAGACTTCAGCTCAATCCTGGGAAGGCAAAATGGCTTTGAGTTTTACAGAGCTCTGTATTCAAGGATTTTCCAGCATTAGTTCTGGAGAGGTTGCACTACCCCAAATGAAACCAGTGTGCAACTTAATGGTCCTCCTGGCCTTGCAACTCCTATTCAATGAGTGGGCAGGAGGATTTCTACACAACTCTGCTTGTGCATCATTTGCACTGTTTCCACAATGGGGGGTGGGGGTGGGGGTGGGGGAGGCTATGCCTACAGTCCCTCATGATGTAGTCATGTCCCAAGTGGATTACTGCAATGTGCTCTACATGGGGCTACCCTTGAAGAGCATCCAGAATTGCAGCAGAAACAGAATGCAGAATGAGTAGTTATGACACACTTTGGTGTGCTCATATTACACCTCTGTTCAATGAGCTGTGCTGGCCATAGGGAGACATATGAGGGTACAATTCAAGGTGCTGGGTCTTCCTCATAAATAATTTCATGGCACAGGATTAGATTATTTATGGCTTTGCTCTGTTCTGTCCGTCCCTTTAGATCCAGCAGGAGAAGCCTGCTATGGGCTCCATCAGTTAAAGAATGTCATCTTGTGGGACCCAGGAAATGACCCTTTTTTTGTGGCTGTGCCTGCCTCACCACAAGATTAGATTGGTCTTAACCTGCCCCTTTTCAGAAGTCTCTTTAAGACATGGATGTGTTCCCAGGTATGAGAGTTGGAGTGTGCTGGAGCCCGTGATATGATTATTATTTGTTTATACTGGTTTAGCTCCTTGTTTATTTTTTTGTGTAATGTTTTTTATATTATTTTTTAAATGATATAAGCCATCCAGAGTCGCTATTGCGAGATGGGCAGCTATAAATCAAATCAAACAAACAAATCTGGTGTATGCTAATTGTATTGTCCTTGTGCAACTGCTTTTTGTCTTATACATAAAATTGGCTACAATTTTTCAGAAATATTAACTAACAGCCTCGATTTAGATAAAACTAATAAATATATATATTTAACTTCTACGAATAACTCTCTCCGTCCAGAAATAGGCCTACCGGCTGGACAGAAAAGACAATCTGTTAAAGCAGAGATTCTTAACTTTGGCAACTTGAAAGATGCCTGGATTTTAAGTCCCAGAATTCCCCAGTCGGCACGCTAGCGTTAAAACACCGAACGCTTCCGCTACAGAAGACCCACGTGGACGTCAGGGACAACGCCGGGCACAAGGGGCGCTCGGGAGCCTAATGGAATCCTCTCGGAGCGCCGTGGGATGACGTCAATGAAGTGCGTCACCGGTGGAGTCTGTCAGGAGCAAGTATGTCGCCGCCGACGCTCTTCAGCTTGCCGGAGGCGCGGTTGCGTTTCACGGTAAGTGGGAGACTGAAGTCGGGTGGGATGAGAGACCTCCCGACTGGAGTTCAGATGGAGCGCGAGTAAGGATGGGCACAGTCCCGTTTCTCGCGTCCTTTGCGTGCTTCTCTGTCGACTTCAGACTGGCGTCGGCTGCTTTCTCGTTCAGCCTCCGGAATGGAGATATTTTCTCTCGTTGGCAAACCACCTCTGCACTCTTTTAGGTGCTTGGTGCTGCAGCGTTTATCGTCCTCGATGACTAGTCGTGCACCCTGGAGTTTATGAACTTAACTAGTGCAAATCGGTGAAATAATTATCCGACTTCTATTAATGAGCAAGGTTGCAAAGTTATTGTTGATTTTTTTCCCCTTAGTAACCCATTACGTGTTATACTTGGTATAACATGGAAATTATTGCTGCTCTTTTGGGGTCATAATAAGATTTTGATGCTTTTGCGAGTAGGCTACTGTCAAACTCAAAGTTTGTATAATTACTGTGCTTACATCTTTATGCACTGATGATGTTACCTAGTTAGGGTAATGAAACGTCCGCAAGAAAACAAGCAAGCTGAGAGAGCACTAAGGACCCCTTATGTCTTTATAATTTATATTATATGTAAATTATGTCAGGGTAGCACATTTATATTTGATCAGTTTAGACGTTTTGCATAAGTTGAGCTGTAGGTTGACATCTATCTGTAATTACCTTACTTCAGAAGATTAAAACAGTGAGTAGGGATCCCCATGGACTCATTGCCAATTTGAGACAGGGTGTATTTATTCCTGTTCAGCCTCACAAAGCTTTGCCTCCCATCACAAGGTGCTCTTCCAGTATTGGAAGTGGTGCTTAGAATAGACATGTAGGTTCGACATCAGCCCAGTATGACATCCCCAAGAAGTAATTGATAGAGCTACTCTTGGAAGTTGGGGAAGGTAAGACTAGGCAAAAACACCTTGGTCTTGGCTGCCTCACCTTGTGCAGTACTCAGTTGCAACACAGAAGCCATCAAAAGAAAGTCCCAGCCCTGGACAAAAGTTCTGATAAATGTTCAGCTTTTGATATACAAGCCATCATTGTACACACAACTGGACTGATGACAGATTGCATTCCTGTTCTGCTTAGAGATGCTGAGTACTTCATTTATTATTTTACAGCATCACAGAGGTTCTAAAACTGTGGTGTTTTGATACTGTAAAATAATAAATAATGGCTCTTGACTTGTCCATGCACAGCAGGAGTTCGGTCTGTCATTTTTGTTGGCTATAATTCAGTTCATGTCCTAAACGGTTTGAGAATTATCTACAGAACCAAACAGAAAATAGTATCTAGCGTGTGTTTAGGAATATGCTGAACAATAGAAAAGTGGAGCACTTTCTATAGTTTGAGAGGTGTGGTAGGTCCTAGGAGAGCAATATTTATGTCATCTTAAATTACATTTTCAAATGTAATTTTGATGTAGATTTTCTAAAACACATGTTGCTTTAATATCTGATAAGTAAATTATTTCTCATTTTTATCTTAGAACTCTACTCGAGATGCACTCAAAAACAAAACCATTAAGCCTTTATTGAATGCATTCAGCCAGATACCTGGAAGGTAAATTTCAATTTGATTTGCTGTCATAACAAAAATATATATATAGTATTTTATTGAAATTGAAAGCAATCTAATATTTTTATATATTTCTAGTGAAAATGAAAAAAAGTTAACACTGGATCAAGCTTTCCGAGTTGCTCTGGAAGAAGAAATTGTGAGTAGTTTTTGATTAACTGTGTATGTGAAAGTGAACTGAATATCTTGAGTGATGTAATTCTAAACTGTATATAATTTTTCAGTTTCTGGAAGTAAACTTCCGGAAGTGGCTGTGGTCTGATCTCAAAAGGCTGAATGTCCAGAATCAAATTATGTCTAGTTCAAATTATGTCTAGTTCAAGAGATTACTTCTGTAGCTTTTGAATCAACTCTGAAACAGCATGACCATGAGGAAGTTAAGCGGTGTACAGAGGAGGAATAGTGCATTTTGTTCCTGAATCAATAAGTTTCATCCATTTATATTAGCTACAGTATGCGTTAAATTCTATTAGACTATATTGTGTCAAACCAATGAAGCAGCTTAACATTGCTTCACTTGTGACTTTTCCTTCTTTAGCCAAGGTGAGAACATCTCTAAATGCATATATTTATATATAGAGGTGTCTTGGTTTCAGAATATTTAGTTGCACAGATTATATGGCCCAAAGAATTACTGTTCATACATGTTATTTATTACCTTGCATGAAATTAGCATTGGAATCAAGGATGCTGTACAAGTAGACCTTGCACAGCGATTGCCTCAGGCAGCAACAATTTGAAGTTATGACTGTGATGAAAAAATAAATTTGTGATCAATGCCTGCATTTATGACCTTCTCAGTATCTGTGTCTCAGTCACATGTATGCCATTACAGTCAATGTGTGTTGCCTTGTGCCTGACCTATTATTTTTTTCTTTTCTCCCCTCATAGAGTGGAGAGAATGCCTAAACAAGCGATCTCTTCTTTTTCCCAGCACTTCCCTAAGAGGAAATTAACAAACTCAGCTCTGTGACTTTAATTAGCTGGCTGGCAGCTGCTACTTTCAATTGACAAAACCTTAAATCAGTTTCACACTTTCCTCTTTTTTTGCCTCCTAAATGCCAGTGCTAGATAAACAGCTAGCACACAACATTCCTTTCAATGTGTATTTTCTATTATGTGTCTTGTTAATCTCTTATAATCCTTCCTGTCCAATGAATGTAAATACCAAATACAAACATTATTTCCCATCTTGTCATTATCTCAGATCTGGGGTGAGCATCTCAAAGGGGGAGTAAAGTGGGGGAAAGGGGCTGTAAGATTTTACCCAGCTTTCTCCTGAATAGAATTCTGGAAACTTTCTCCACCATTTGAGGTTATATGTAATGTCATGTAAAGCAAAGGAAAGTTGAGGTAAAATCATAAACATAGTCGTGGTCATATGATTTTTCACCTAGCAACTGAGTTTCTGGCCCCAATTGTTACTAAACATGGGCTATCAGTATGTGATGAGCAAGATAAGTAATTAAACTGTTTGGAGACTTGTTATCAAAATCTAATCTATACATCAACATGACCCTGAGATATCTCGCCACCTTCACTCCTAGAAATAAAACACTTTTTTTCTATTATATGTTTTTCTAATAATTTGCAGTGACCGCAGGGGAAATAGATAACTTTCCAATGTAGTCCATTAAGATAATGCACTGTATTCTGTTCCAAGTGTCATATGATTCCACTCTTGATGGCTATTTTTATATTTTTTTTAGATAAATAAAGCTTCTTGTGAAAATGTCCTGGCTATCATTTCACTTGTTATTAATGGGGTCATAGAAGGTGAGTCTGTTTTCCTTTGTAAGTGCTTTGAAATCAAATGTCATGATGAGACTGTGTATTAATTAAAAATGCATTCATATTATTTATATTACTTAACACATAGCTTATATAAATATTGCATTATGCAAAATATCTTTACTAACTCAGTTCACTTTGTCAGTCCACTTGGAAGTAGTACTACTTCTACCTTTTGTCCAATGCCAATTTAGTATAGGTAATCTGCTATATGTAATACTGTGCAACTGTACAGTATTACATATAGCAGATTACCTACACTAAATTGGCATTGGACATTGTCGCAACAGAGTCTTCTTAAAGAAAAGAGAGAAAATTATCATGGGGTTAGAATGTTTATTATAATGATAATTGATAATGCCATTGAATTAAATTCAAAGATGCATTTATATTATTTCAATGATCCATTAATCAAATGTTACACAGAAAGTGTAGGTGTTGATGGTAAAATCTTTAGCATCACAGCTGAACAGTCTGATGTTTCTATCCTGTTTAGTACTGCCTAAATTGTTAGGAAGTATAGTTTAGTCCCATATTTCCAATCACAGTGAATGGTAACAAATGTACAAGTTGAGGTAGCCACTGCTAGCATAGTGGAATATTTAAAGCCTATATCTTTCTACATTGCCATTTAATATTCCAGAGTGTAAATTAACACCTGAGTTTGAATGAATTTGTTGAACCTAGGATTACAGGTTAATTGCTTCGATTAATTACACTTATAGTCTAATGAACACTGCTCAGATTGTAACTGCAGTTCAGTAGCATTAGCCATGCACTTTAGGCTATTTTAATACTTTGTAAAGTATTTTTTTCTAATTCTGCAGATTTTAAGCAGAATTAAGTTAAGATTTTAACTTGTCTTAAAGTAGTAAGCTAAAGTGTATGGCTAAAGCTACTGACCTGCAGCTACAATCAGAGCAATGTTCATTAGTTTTACTATAGCTTTACTTAGCTGTAAGAATGACTTTTGAGGATGATTTACGACCACAATTGTGAATGGAATTTCAATCATTAAGCAGTGTGGTCAAAAAGTGAGATGCCACATGAACACACCATTTAGTGACCACAATCCTGGCATTCCTAGCTGTCATCATTAACCAAGAATCATGGGTTGTTAAACAAAGGAAGTCTCAATTAAGGCCTGTAGGGTGTTGCAGGGGAGTGGGGGAGGCCCTGGAAGGCCTGGCACATACTGCATGCAAGTGTGGTGCTGTAGGGTTCTGTAATGTGCAAAGCCACAACTGTTCCACCCACCCAGCAGCACTTAACAACTGAAGTAAGTCACCTTCCTATTTCCCAATTGCTCAATCTATGCCCTTTGGATAGCCCTGCACTCGTCAATGTCAGCGCTGGGTCGGATCTGAAGTAGAGGCCTGAGGCCTTCAGCAATCTGAGAGCTTTGTGCAATGGTGCTAGCATGGCACCATTTGAGACCTGAGGTCTGTGGCATAGCAGAGTGAGCTACCATCATTCACTTCAGCTCCTGCTGACCTAATAGTTCAAAAGTAAATTCCAAGTAGATAAATAGATACCATTTTGATGGGCACATTAACAGGGACATGAAAGGAGCCCTCAATTGGACGTCCCTTGGGCAACAGTAATGTCAATGGCTAATTCTTTCAATCCGGAAGTACCTTGATGCATTTGACATGAATGCAAGCGAGCAAGGCTAGCTGTGGTGTGGGCTTAAGGCACCATTCCTCAGTTCCAGTGGCAACACTGGAACTAATCCTGGGACTGATGGCAGCTGGCTGAACCTGCTGAAGGCTCCCTACTGCTTCAACTTCAGCTACAGCCATGCTGCTGATGAGTGCCACTGTGAAGGGCATAGATGGGAGGGGATAGGTAGCAGTTACAGTGCCCAATAGATACAGTGCCCAATAGCCTAATAGTAGGCTATTAAGCACCTCACCTATGTGAGCAATTTTGATCACATGGCCACAGGGGTGTTTTGGTAGCCATAACTTTGAGAATGGCTCATAAAGTCCATTTTTTTTCAACACTAATTTTGAATGAGTGATGAATTAATAATTGTAAATCGAGGACTACTTGTATAATATTTTAAAAGGCAGTTTATAATAATGAAATCAAAGTCTGTATTATCATTGGTAACTAGCAGGATTCTTGAAAAAATGCCCATTGTTACTTTTTATAAAAAATCATTTTGGCAGACATATAAACAGATTCTTTCCTATGAAGGTATTTGTACTGCATCAACCCCTTTTGTGCTCTTGGGAGATGTTTTGGATTGCCTTCCTTTGGATCAATGTGACAAAATTTTCACCTTTGTGGAAAAAAATGTTACCACATGGAAATCGGTAAGTATAATGGAATTTGTTAAGTTTTAAAAGTTCACTTTTGTAATAGATTAATATGTGAAAAATTTGGTTAGCATGCAAGAATTATGTAAAACAAACAGATATGCTGTTTGGAATAATACAAATTGAGCACTCTGTATTAAATTAGTAAGTATTTAATCATGTCATTTGTCAACTGAAGGAAAGAAGTGCAAAATACTTAAAAACCAAACATTTTTGAGCACTGGGTGGGATTCTGAAAATAATAAGATAAATGTTGGGAACTTTGATAAGCTTTATTAAGTCCACTGGCCAGAGATTACTTGTGACTGCACTGGTTGCACAGTTTTAACAGCATTCCTAAATCCAACATTTTTTGGATGTTTAACCCATGGTTGTTTAGAGTGACTTTCATTGATATTATATATTTTACTAACAAATAACTTAGAGAAGTTCTTAGATAATTGTAAGTGGACTATGATGATCTCTTAAAACTGTGGTTAGAAATATAGCAATATTTTTTTGGTTCATGGATTAAAACCTACTTGTAACTCACTGTGTTACTTTATAAGCCTTTTTAGCTTAGTATAAAGTATTCAATTAAGTATTTAAAATCACAAATGGTTAAAATTGTTAGGGGTGTGAATTAGATATAAGTCTTACAAAGTGCTCTTGTCTTCAGCTTAGTTATTCCTATTGGCAAAATGTAAATACCTTATTCAGGAAGAAGAAAATCCCTTATAAGAAAATAATTTGCCTTTGCATTTCTGGGGAGGTTGAATCAACAGAACATGTCCTCCTAAATTCTGTTTTCTGAAGCAGATTCTCTCAGTATTCTGATCTTATGATGTGTCACAATCCACTTTTTTGCTAGTCGGTTCATATCCACAAATATGCAGACACAGAGACATAAAGAAAGCCAAATTTTGTATAATAACTGTTAGATTAAAAAAGAAAAATGTATAGTTGGCATAAGACTATTTTTAAGTCTTTTTAACTGTGTTCTGTGAGGTTAGGGTTGGGCTTATTTTATGATCATTCATACCATTGATATGTAAGTATATGATTTGGTGATTGACCAAAAGAACATTATTTGATTTGCCTGTTTTTCAACTATTGTTTTGAGCTAATAATTTTTTGCCCACAATGCACAACATTGAAATAACCTCAGTGTGATGCATGTCAACTCCTGCTCTGTCTGTATTTTATTAAAAAATAATTATCAATAAAAATAAATTGCTTTATTTTTATTTAGAAAAAAAAATGCATTTTATGTTTATTCTGCTTTGAAATAACAGTTTGATTTGAAACTGAATGTTTAGATATATTTTGTTCTTTTTAAATATTTAATGATATCACGTTGAATTATATGTTATTTTTAGAACACATTTTACTCTGCGGGAAAGAATTATTTACTGAGAATGTGCAACGGTGAGTAGCCTTTTTCCTAGCATTGCCAATGAAGATGCAGCCTTCAGCGTAATTTTCAATGCTGCTTATTAAAATGTACTCATGTCTTACTATTGTTGATCAAGATCTAACAATATAATTCTGTAATGAAACATTACAGATAGCCCTCAACTTATAAGAGTTTGTTTAGTGACCATTCAAAGTTACAGTGTCACTGAAAAAGTGATTTTTGACCATTTTTCACACTTACAACCGTTGCAGTATCCCCATGGTCACGTGATCAAAATTCAGATGCTTGGCAACTGACTCATATTTATGACGGTTGCAGTATCCCAGAGTCACGTGATCAGCTTTTGCAACCTTCTGAAAAGCAAAGTCAATGGGGAAGCCAGATTCACTTAATAATTGTATTATTAATTTAACAACTTCAATGATTCACTTAACAAATGTGGCAAGAAAGATCATAAAATGGGGCAAAGCTCACTTAACAAATTTATCACTTAGCAACATAAAGTTTGGACTCAATTGTCGTAAGTTGAGGACTGTCTGTATTGGTTTATTTAGCACTTTTTGCTTGACATATCTGCATTTTTATTTGAACAATAATATATTTATATGAAAAGGATATGGAACTGTGTACATATGCAACTTAGTAACACCATGATCTTTAGGAAATTTACTCAAAAGTTACCAGATAGTTCAATTCTTCCCATATGGAAAATAAATACAAAAACAGGAGATCAAAGAGAATGCATGATTGTATTTGTGGAAAGTATTTACTGCTGTCTTTTGATACCAAAGTCTATCCCTGTAGCATTTTAAAAATGTTGGAAACTTAAATACATTTTTCTTTGATATTATTAAGATCTTTTAAGAAGACTGTCAAAATCACAAAATACAGTGTTTTGTGGAAGAATTCAGCTCTTCTTGGCCAGGTTATTTCCTCTTTCAGAAAAGTCAGGTAAGTTTCTTTTTTAAGTGATAGCATGAACAGCAATACAATGAACAGATTAATCCATTACATATATTTTAAACTCAGTTTGGTCCTAATTTTACAATATCATTTTATGTCTTTAATTTGTCATATTCAGGATGTTTTTCTCCAACTTTTCTTAAGTACCATTGTCTGCATTTTTAAAAATTGAAAAATTGTATAATTATTTATAAAGTGCTCAGAAAACTATGCTATTTGCAAATATCACTTCAGATTATTTTGCCTGATCAGATTTTTCCCTCTACAGGGCTTAACTTGCAAAGTCAATTTAATTTGGAAAATATCACAGTTTTTAATACCAGTGAGCAAGACAGCACCCTTGGGCAGAAGGTTATTTTTTTATTATTATTATTTTCTGTTATCCACACAATATGAAAAACTTGGAAAATGTAGATATAATAAGCAGGCTGTAATTCTTTGAAAAGAAGGAGCATGAAGTGATTTTAGATATAAAGTATCATCGCAAATTAAATAAAAATTATTTAATTTATAGTGCACCAAAATCATAAATTATGTCAGTTGCTTAAGGAACAAACTTTGGTGGAGATGCAGAAGTGAAAAAAGAATTTCCCAATTTGTGAAATCAATTTCAGTGTTCATTTTAAAAATACTCATGGTCTTTTCTGTTTCAGCAGATTACTGATTATTCTTTTTTTGAATGAGTAGAAGAGTTTTCTACTCATGTAGATGGAATAGAAATTAATGTTAAATTAATTCTGTGACTTTAGCATGCAGAGGAGAGAGAGGAAGGAATGGAAGTAGAAGAAGGTGAAATGGGAGATGATGAAGCTCCTACAAGTTGGTAAGGAGAGATAAATTTAAATTCTTAGTTGTGAAATAAAAGAAATGTATGAAATTGATTGGAATTATATCTGTTAAAAAGATTGCATATAACTTTTAGATTTGCTGTAGATTAACATTTTTATGAAGGTCTAGTTTAAAATCTTATTAAATAGGAAAAATTATTGGGTCATGGCTATGTTTATTGAGATCCAAAGATGTTTATCCATTGAACAAGTTCTCATTTCTGTGTCTATGTAATATCAATAGGACAACAAATGTATATATATATATGTATTTAAGAAATAAATGTACCAAACTTATTTTCAATTTGGTTTGTCAGTTCCATTCCAATAGATTATAATCTGTACAGAAAATTTTGGTCACTTCAAGATTACTTCAGAAATCCTGTGCAGTGCTATGAAAAGGTCTCATGGAAAATATTTCTTAAGGTATTGTGCTTATTATATTTCATTTCCATCTGTGGGTATATAAATACTTATTACTTCTAGAATTCCAAGTAAAAGGATTATTGTTATTTTAACCCACTTTTTAATAACTCAAAAGGTTGAACATACCCAGTACTCCTCCCCACTATTTTCTCACAAGAACCATTTGATGTGAGTTGGGCTATAAGAAAGGAATTGGCCCAGAATCACCCAGCAGCGTTCATGCCTTAATACAGTGCCTATGAATAAACATTTTAGAATGCATTGAAGGAACATTAATTAAGAGTTGTAGACAACAGAGTGCAAATGACAATTTATTTGAGAGGATTTTATCTGTAATGGCTATCTAGCCTTCTTTTATTTGTTAATGTTATCATGTCATTTGTTAATGTACTTGTATATAAAATGCATTCTTGGACAGTGGGTAATGGAAATAAAAGAGAGTAGACCAGCATGGTTTGCATCTCATCAAATCTCACTTCTGTTCTGAGGCTATAATTTGATTGTTGCATTTTATGTGATCTATTTTAAAAGTACTCAGAAGAAGTATTAACTGTCTTTGAGAGCTACAAGTTGGATGATACTCAGGCATCAAGAAAAAAATTAGAAGAGCTGAAAACTGGAGGAGAGCATGTTTATTTTGCAAAATTTCTTACAAGTGAAAAGGTATATTTTTCCTGTCCCTAAAAGTAGATTTTACTGCAAGAGGAATTTTGTTTTAATCCTTAGCACTGTATTAGTACTTCAGCTGGCCAGAAAATAATGATGGATTATTATCTGATTGTCTTGTCACTGAACTCCCTGCACCTATCAGGGTTTTGTTATTTCTCTTGGCTAGGAGTCTCTCTGGGTTTCTCAGGAAATGCTGAAGGAAAAGAGCAGACATTTGGAACTCTGGGCTTTTCTGCTTGCACAGAGTAGATGGGCGAAGGAGAAATTACTGGTGTTGTAGAACCCAAAGGGGCTTTTTTCAAGCGGCAACTAGACTTTCTGGTTTTTCTTTGAAGACGTTTCACTTCTCATCCAAGAAGCTTCTTCAGCTCTGACTGGATGGTGGGAAATGGAAGGATTTAGACTCCTTGCACACAGCTGGTCATTTGCATTCTTTTAGCAAGTCATTAAGGTCACTGGAGGTTTATCTGTGTCATCAGGGTCACCTGGGTGGTGCAAATAGGTGTGGAGTCTTCTTGGAACTGTTGAAAGGACTGTGTTGGAGATTGGAGATAGATACTTTCACTACTTTTACTATGCTGTTTGTTGATGTTAGTTTGGAGTTCAACACAATCATTCCTCAGAATTTGAACACCCAGCCTATCAGGTTTTAATACTCATTTATGTAATTGGATACTGGATTTCCTTATTGATAGGCCTGTTTGTGTGAGTTGGAAGAAAAGTTTCCAACTCCATCTCCTTGAGTTTGAGTTCTCCACAGGACTTGAGTCCACTACTGTTCACCTTGATGACCCACGACTATGCCAAATCTGCTTCAAATCATGTTGTGAGGTATGTGGATGACATGGCCGTGGTGGGTCTTATCCGGGATGACAGTGAAGATGTTTATAGGGAAGAAGTGAAAGTTCTCTCTGGGGGACTGGTGCAATAAAAGTAACTGGTTCTAAATACTAATAAAATAAAGATCATTGCAGATTTTAGAAAGATCCAGCATAGTCATACTTCACCCAGTATCAAGGATGCAGCCGTAGAGGTGGTCAACAGTATTAAGCATCTGGATACTTAATGCAGATAACTTACAATTTGAATGGGTCACTTCATATGTCATCCTTAGTGAAGTGTGCAAACTAGATCTGCATTTCCTGTGTCAGATGAGTAGAGCACATCTTTATCATTCTGTCCTGGCCACTTTTTACAGAGGCACAATTGAAAGCGTTTTAACAAACTGCATTACTGTTTTATTTGGTGGCAGCAGTGCATCAGAAAGCCCACATAGAGAGTGGTATGGACAGCTGAGAAGATTATAGGAACCACATTTCCTGTTATTCAGGATACTTCTTATAAGTACTATGTGCTTAGAACTTAAATCATTGTTAGAGAATCCACACATCCACTTTAGGTCTGTTTCTGTTACTGTCTTCTGGGAGGAAGCTTTGAAGTACAATATATCACAGAAATGAATACACCCCCTCACATTTTGTAAATATTTAAGTATATCTTTTCATGTGACAACACTGAAGAAATAACATTTGGCTACAATGTAAGTAGTGAGTATACAGCTTGTATAACAGTGTAAATGTTATACACAATAACACAACACACAGCCATTAATGTCTAAACTGAGGCAACAAAAGTGAGTACAAGCCTAAGTGATAATGTCCAAATGGTGCCCAAAATGTCAATATTTTGTGTGGCCACCATTATTTTGAAGCCTCTTGGGCATAACGTTCACCAGAGCTTCACAGGTTGCCATTGGAGTCCTCTTCCACTCCTCCATGATGACGTCACGGAGCTAGTGGATGTTAGAGACCTTGCATACCTCCACATTCCATTTCAGGAAGCCCTACAGATGCTCAATAGGGTTTAGGTCTGGAGACATGCTTAGTCAGTCCATCACCTTTACCCTCAGCTTCTTTAGCAAAGCAGTGGTCATGTTGGAGGTGTGTTTGGGGTTGTTATCATATTGGAATACTGCCCTGCAGCTCAGTCTCCAAAGGGTGTGGATCATGCTCTGCTTCAGTATGTCACAGTATTTGTTGGCATTCATGTTTCCCTCAATGAACTGTAGCTCCCCAATGCTGGCAGCACTCATGCAGCCCCAGACCATGACATTCCCACCACCATGCTTGACTGTAGGCAAGACACACTTGTCTTTGT
>JANHFL010003252.1:28808-39354 GCA_032468155.1 Oxyrhabdium leporinum | reverse complement strand
CACCACGGAGAAGGCCCTTCTTCTGGGTCCCACCAGGTGTATCTCCCTCAGGGATAGGACCTGCAACATTCCCTGCCGCCCTGCTCTGGTGGGTCAGGTAGATGTGATCGGCAAGAGACAGTCCCACAGATTACCTGGTCCCAAGCCATGAAGGGTTTTAAAGGTGACAACCGGCACCTTGAATTGCATCCGGAAGCAAATTGGCAACCAGTGCAACTCCCGCAGGAGAGGTGATACATGAGCACACCACGGTCTGCACAAAACCATGCAGGCTGCTGCATTTTGCACCATCTGGAGCTTCTGGATGCTCTTCAAGGGCAGCCCCATGTAGAGCGTGTTGCAATAGTCAAGATGGGAAATGACTAGGTTATGAGTGACTGTGAGTAGGGACTGTTGGTCCAGGAAAGGGCGTAACTGGTGCACAACCCGCGCAAAGGCCCTCCTGGCCACGACCGCCACCTGTTCTTCGAGCAGGAGTCATGAGTCCAGGAAAACCCCTAGATTACGCACAGGGTCTGTTTGGATCAGTGCCACCCCATCCAAGACCAAAGGTGGCAATTCTCCCTGAGCCAACGAACCCCAAGCCCAGAGCCACTCGGTCTTGCAAGGGTTTAGTTTCAACCCGTTGCTCGCCATCCAGCCCCCAACAGCCTCCAGGCACTGCGAGAGGGAGGACATGGCAACACTTAACTCACCATGGGCCGAGACATACAGTTGAGTATTATCAGAATATTGGTGATACCTCAGTCCATGGTAACAGATGATCTCACCCAGTGGCTTCATATAAATGTTGAACAGGAACAGTGTACCAAGCCTTGCAGAACCCCGTAAAGCTGTGCTTTATTTATTTATTAATAAAGTTTATTAATCAACTCTTCTTACCCAAGACAGTTTAGCTATTAGTTTTGTTCCATTCATTAAAAATATTTCTAATCTATTTCTTCAAGTAAGAAATTCCCGTCTATCAAATTATGTAATGTGGTTTGTCTAAAGGGATTTTAAAAAATGTCATGAAAACATCTAATTCTCCCAAGCCCTCTTGCCTAAAATGGTATTTACATTGATAAACCACTTATGCCATTACCGTCATCAACATCTGTTGTTCTTCCAAGGCTTCTATAGATTTCAAATAGAAATCCTGAACCCCTTAAAACAGGGATGGCAAACTCAATTTCATTGAGGGCTGCATCAGGACTATTTGACCTCGGGGGGCCGAGGTGGGCATCGCCAGCTTGACATCACTTATGCAGGTGGCCCCTATGGCAGCCTGAGTAGTCTGCCAGCAAAAACGGAGCTCGGGAGGTCCACATGCTCTGTTTTTGCTAGCAGAGGCACTGAGGGCTGATCTTTCACCGTTTCCAGCACAGCCCCACAGGCCAGATCCCACCTGCAGGCCTTGCGTTTGACACCACTGCCTTAAAACATTTGCTTCATTTGCCAGTAAGAAATTCCAAGCCATATGGCTGGGAGTTGAAACTTGTCTTAATAAGGCAAACTTTGTTACAGTTCTTGTTGTATTTGGCTGTATGCTAGTGCCCATATGTATGTAAGCAATAGCTATTTTCTCTCTTGGATTATTTCCAATATTTGAGGTCCTATTATCTGTGTTGGTAACATTAGTCCAAGAGTGATAAGGATCGAAAGACCATGCATGCATGTTTTCCTTCTGTGTCACTACGCTGATCACCAGAATTAGGATTCACCTCTCAAGAAAAAAATCAGCACTCCTAGACTGAGTAGTTTTTGTTTGTTTGTTTGTTTGAGATTTAATATATAAATCAATTTCAGTTTCAGAAACTTCAGTTTCTGGGCATAGCCCTTTTTGTTTGTAGCCATCTTTATTGAGGACCATTATTTCGGTGACTTTCCTTCATTGCCTCAATTTATAAACATCATTCAGTAAATGCTTACAGAAGTTCTGCAAAGAGAAGACTATTACTTTAAAGATACAGCTGGAAATCGCAGATTCATTCTTTATAACGTATCTGGATAAAAACAGTTTAGCTAACATACCCAACTTCTAATTTATTTGTGTTCAGTTGTAGTTTCCAAAAGGGGTGTTTAAAGCAGATATGCTGATAACATTACTTATAAACAGGTTTATTTGTGGAGGTTTCAGCTCAGTTGCAATGCTCTCTATTTCTTTTACTCTCTGTCTTTCCTCTGAGCAAAACAAATCAGATTACATATTGGTGAAAATTTCCAATAGGAACAGAGCAAGATTGGAACTCTGGACTTAGGGTGTATGTTTTCCAAACCTTTTAGCTAGAACAGCTCAACAGACTACATCTGCTTTAAGAAAAACATAACTATTTAATTTAATTTACTGTACAGAAAGGGAAGCTTTTAAGATTATCTTTTCAAACTTACTAAAATTTGCATTTACTTGGTTTATTTAATATTAGATCCAGTTCATAGCATTAAGCAAAGATATCCTTAATGCAACTGCAGTCTTGAAGCTCTATTCCTTCATGTTCAACAATAGGCATTTTCAATGTAACACTTTTTAAAATATTGTGTTTTTACTTTTTAAGATTCCTTCCTCTAGATAATCCTTTACCATTATTGGCAAACTTTAGCACCCCACCTAGGTGAGCAAAATTTTAATGTCCATTATTCAGATGCTAATTCCTGTAACTCCCAACTATTTGATTCCTTGCCAGATCACCATGCATTTGAAAGTATGGTTCCAGAATGGAAGGAGACGGACACAAGTTTTAGATAGGAAACAAATGCTAACCATATTTATGTAAGAAGCACCATCATTACTGATCACTTTTTATTTGGAGTCAAAAATGCCAGCAACAGAGCAGACTGAGTTGGCACATCAGGCTGGACAAATACGTGATTGTAGCCATATTTCCACAGGCTATGAGCAGCAGCACTGAGTTACATGTTGAGGCAACAACTGAGTTTTATCTTTCTGACACAGTAAAAAGGATGGACAGCTACTGAACTGGTAGAAACCATGCAGGAGTTAACATAGGTATGAATAGGTGTGCAATAAATATCTTCCTAAAAAATTAGACGAGCAGGAGGCTCACTTAATTTCATTAATAGTTAACATTGTTTTAAATATCAACTTTTGCAATACAGTATTAAAATTATTTTCAAATGTATCAACCTATTCCTAATAAGTGGCTGCTTGCTATTGGCCTTAGTTTTAAACATGTTTTGCTGCCTTTTTGCACCAAATGTCAGTATTTTAGTGATCCAATTTTGCAGTTTCTGTGAGTCTGGAATTAAGACATTTATTTCACACCTGACAGATGTATACAGGAAGTCTACTGTTCAGATTCATCTTCCACTACTTCAATTCTGCGTGGCCCATAAAGTAGAACATAAGCTATATGCCAGTCTCCACCACCTGATAACCTCAAAATATCTTCAGGGGTAACAATGCTGACTTTGTCATCATCAAATTTAATCCATTCATCTGTAGGAGGAAAAAAAATACCATAGTCAATAACACTTTAAATGACATTAACATGAGAATCATCATGATGTAGTAATGAAGGTGCTGGCCTAGACCTTGAGTTAAGTGGGCATGAAAGCCAAAGTGGCTTGGGCATGAAAGCCTGTTGGGTGACCTTGGGCATGTCATTCTCTTGCAACCCAACCCACCTAAAAGGTTGTGGGGAAATTGAAGGGGGAAGTCTTAGATATGTTGCCACCTTGATTTATATATAAAAAAGGCAGGATAAAATAATCAACAGTGCAGAATTAATTTTTCAATTAATTTTTCAAAAAAGGAAGGCAGCCAAGTAACTTATCCTATCATTTGGCTATTTTTAAAAATTGCTTCAATACCTTGTTTTCTTTTAACCCAAGATACATAGTGTCCAGAAGAACTAGATCTTCCTTGATGGGTTAGCACTGCCTGTAGCTCGTAATAACCACAATTATTGGAACCAATATCTGAGAAGGCAAAGAAGATGGTACAATGTGATATAATAATAAACACTTTACATATTGTTATCCATTTATTTTGAAGCTCTCACCTTTAGAATCAGAACACAGGAAGCAGATTAATCCCACAAAATATATTTGGGACAGTGATTTCTATCCATCAATAAAATGCATTCTCAACTTTGTATGCTCGATCCAGAGCTCTGTTATCGACTGCAGAAGCCTTTCCTGAAGGCCTCTGACAGCGAAATGGAAGCCAGGGGGCCACAAGTGCAAGCGGTGACAAACAGCCGCATAAGTGGGCCGGCAGCGGGCTCCTGCTGGGGTGGGTTGTCAGTGCCGCCACAACGTCAGTGGAAGACCCCCCCACCCCCAAATAAGACCTGGTGCCTTTTTTTTTGGTGGGGAAAAAAATGTAAGACCAGGTCTTATTTTGGGGGAAACACAGTAGCCCAAGAATGAACCGTAGGGTCTTTGGTGTCTTGAATTTGGTTGTTTTCTTGCAGATGTTTCATTACCTGACTAGGTAACAGCATCAGTGTTCTGAGCGTGGGATTTGTTCCTGCTTATATACAGTTTTGGTGGGGCTGTTTTGTCCTTGGTAGTCCTTTAATTAGAGTATTCTCTTCTGCTTATTTGTTTGTCAGGTACTAATCCCTGCTTATCTAGGTGTTGGTTGCTGGAGAGGATGTATTGTAGTCTTTTTGTTTGCTTTTTGGCTTTTTTATGGTCTCTTTTAAATGGTGTGTAAATGTGGTTTATCTCCAAGTGTCTACTTATGGCTGCTTTGTCTGAGTGTCAAGCTTCCAGGATTCTCAAGTGTTTTTTTGGATTTAACTTGATCAAGGATGCTCATGCTTTCTCAGTTAACATTTTGACTGAGCCTGTCTACGTGTTGTGAAATTAAACAGGTTTTCATAGTGTCTTCTGACTATCTACTAGTTTGTGTTCATGGAAGCGCTGTGTTAGTTTTCTGCCTGTCTGCCCCACATGGTGGCTGCTACAATCCTTTCAGTGTATGTTGCAGACAACTCATTTTTTCTTCTTCAACTACTGGGTCATCTAGTTTACTTAACATGAAAATTATACCTAATTTGCTAACTTCTGTGTTGTATAGCCATTAGCTTGTCCTTTAGATTTAGCTGTAACAAAATACTATTCAAAGTACTATAGCATATAATTTATCTTCATACTGATTTCAATCATAGTTTCAGATATTCACTAATTGGTACTCCCAAATAATATAACTGCTTTCAATATTTAAGATAAGGCAGAGTAAAAATATCTGCAATTCTTAAATGTCTTTCTACTTACCCTCAGAAAAGGAAAATGGGTCATATTTAATCTCCTTCTGTGAGCCATCACCTTTGCTAGACTTGAAAATAAAACAAAGATGTTGGTGTGAATTGATTTGGTAACTATAAAATATGGCATTAAAAATAAGTAAAATTCTAGGACAATTATTATATGTTATTATTATTCGGAAATGATTTGTAAAATGGAAAGCTAAAGGGTTAAGGCTGTAGTGGTGGTGGCTGCCTGCTTGTTTATGTGAATCAGAAAATGTGGAACATCAAGAATAAGGGGATCACGAGCAAGGGAAATCAAGTTTTCTTTCTGTGTGGCACAGGTTTTTCATATATACTTTATTTCTACAATACTGATCCAATAAAAAACCATGAAAATATAAAAATTAGGGATACAGTATTTGACGATTGATAACACAACCATTAATATATCAGAAAGTAGGAGCTTTATGTGAAATATGTGTTTGCCCTGGACAATGCTGCAGAAGAAGCAAAACAGGATAATTATTGATGTTCCTATAGAAATTGCAATACAGAGGTACATGGACAAAGGTTTAAGTTTTGCCACACAGAAAGAAAACTTAAGGGGATTTTGGAATGTCTGCCCAGTAAGAGCACTAACACATGCTATGCCGGAAAAAACTCCTTCTTCAGCCTATGAAAAATGAAAGATGCTAAATATCTAGACAACACCCAGGGTCCCCCTTGAAATCCAGGTTTTGATGTTGCGTGGTATTTTATTGTTCTCCAGTTGATACTATCTATCATCTATCCTTTTAAAGAAGCACATAACTGGGCTTTTCAGAATACAGAGTACGAAGAAATGCAGCTGAGGATTAGTAACACGCTATCTTGGACAGTAAAGCATCCCTTCAAGTAGGAAAATGTCCTCTGCCAATACAAGGGATAACAGGCCAGAGTGGAGGAACTGGATCCTTTAGTCAATAACAGATCCTCAGCCTCCCAACTATAATCTCTATTGAAGGGATTCCCATCTCAACTCTGAGGGTGATGCTGGTTGCACAGCTTGGTCTGTCAAGAATAGCTTTCGCCATTCCTGTGGAATTTCTTCACAAAAGCCCAAAATACAAAGGGCCTGTTTTGCCCTGCCGAAAAAGACTGCAACCCAGATGGACTTCCAAAACTCCAATATTAAAAAATTACATCAAATACATTACTAAAGTACATATACCTAATTGTTCTGCTCTTAACAATTAAGGTTAACTTAAAAATAATAATTCTATTCAGTGAACTTTAGAAAATGTACCTATGAAACCTCAGCTGCAATTTATTAGACCATGGAATCTAAAAAACGTCAACAATAACTCTTCACATTCCAAGTCAATCTTTTTACTACAAATATTATTATTAGAAACATGATCATTAGCAGTCTAAATGATGTTTGGCTATAAGCTTAACTTTCATAATACTGGTCCTGATTTAAGGTCTACCTGTAAAGAAAACGCATATATTGTTAAATGAAACTTAAAGATTAATCAAACTTAATGGGTTACCTACATTATTTGGTTGCTGGTTTACTTTTTTGTCTTCCTGGTCCTTGAATTTTGATCGATATGGAACCATCTTTTCTTGAAGGCCTGGCGTACATAGTTCATATACATCCAACATAAGTGGAAATTTAACATCCTATAGCAATTTAAAAGTTTCATGGTCATGTAAGTCATCATACAAAACAAATCAGCTTTCTTAGATCTTAACTGCATTCCGTTTAAAATAATAGTCAACAATCTAAGATTTTAAACAAAGTATGTACACCTCAGTATTTAATATTTTAAATGTCTCATAAATATTAAAAACTGCTCCATTTCATATATGACCATGAATTCATCTAGTTCAGAATTGTACCATTAGCAGTATTTCTCAGCTCCCACTTATATAGACTCCTAAACTGTAAAATATGAGCTCCGTGCTTACTTTTCCATAGCTATAAATAGGAAATAAAAAAGAAAAGAAAAATCCAGATTATGTAATATTTTCCAGTGTCCTATGCATTTTGCTCTGCACAACCTTTAGAATGCTTTAGCAAAAGCACCATGAAGCTGATATAATGCAATCTGGACTGATTCTGCTTTCACTTCCATTCATAGCAAAACGAATACTAAATCAGTGTATTTTAAATTACACTTCAGCTGAATATCAAACCTTGATTGTTAAATGTATAAAATAGAGAATTACACCACATAGATCAATGCGAAAAATATCAAATGTACTTACTTTGAGAACTTTGGCATTCACAGATTCTTTCTCTTTGTAAAAAAAACGAACCATTTGAATAGTAAGGTATGCAGGCAAGCGAATTATCTTGGACTAGAAGAAAAGCATTCACTAGAATCAATGGGCATGAAAAGTTACAACAGGAGCCATAAATGCATGAAAAAATGTTTGCCATAAAGACAAAACAAATATCAAGGGGTGCACAGGTTTTTAAACCAAATGGTATAAATAATGCAAGTTACCTCTGTTTGTGTTATACTACTCTCTTTCTATCTCCTGAATATATACATTGTGGAGATATATTTTATTGACAAAACATCACTTGCTTTTATAGACATATGAAAACATACGAATGTATTTATCAATTTGTGTCCCACCACAATCATGAAGTGATTCTAAATAGCCAACTGATTAGGATGGAGAAGTTTAGAATAGGGAAATCATATGACAATCTCTATGTCATAACAAAAGTCCATCTACTTTTATTTCAGGGACTTTTAAATCTTGCTTCACTTGTATATATCCAACCTTTAAAATGGCAGATCATAAGTAGAGTTCCATTACTATAAAGAGATATTACAAAGGTATGCTCACCGTTTTTAAATAAAGGGCATTTCTTTGCAATGTTGGTGATAATTTAGTTATTTCTTCTTGAAGACGCTACAAGAGAAATATATTGAAAAAGATAACAAAGATTAGAAGGTGTGCAAAATTAACTATGACATTTAATATGTTCTTTTTATAATTCTGTGCAGCATTTTAAATGATAAATGTAGTAAGAATAAAAAATCGTGCCCAGGATTTACTGAAATCTGAATGTATTTTTCAAGAAATGAGGGAAGGAATACACAATAGCATAGAACCAAAAAGCTTTTTATGCTCACCTAGTGGAAGTTTTGATTTTTTTTGATGACAACTATTACATGTATTTCCACAAGGAATACATGGAGGGAGTTGGAGGGAGAAGTAATATAGCAAGGATGTGCAATTTGGATGTTGGATTCAAAATTCAAGTAGCTCCACTCAATATGGCCACATCATCCAGGATAATGAGAGTAACAGTCTAGCAACATTTGAGGAAGCGAGGTTTCCTCTTCCCTATACTATAAAATGAATATGGCACGGCCCAACAATTTGGATTTAAAGGCAGCTGTGTATAAATCCTTACAGGTGCTATTTTTCCCCCCAGGATTATGTAGCTGCTTTCACAGCAGCAATGCAATTTCAGGGAAAGACAACCTTGATTCAAGGAGTTGAAAACACATTCTAAAGTATGTTTTTGTCTTGGAACACAGTCTGTATGTTAATTACTTCTCTAAAATATATGAAACATACAAATTGGAAAGTATATTTAGAACACTATTCCACATTTCAATTTTTAATTATTTTAACACTTCATGTTTTCAAAAAAAATGAAAAACATGTTAAATGAATGTTCAATGTTACATAATGTCTTAGAAAATAAAGTATCAAAAAAGTCCAATAATCTTAAATTTCATGTTCAAATCTGTTTCTTCTTCAAAACTCTTTGTGGACCAAGATAAACCCTCTTAAATACAATGCTGCAAAAACTGCTTGAATAAAGATGCCATAGTAACTCACCAATTTAAGACCCGTGAAAAGATATTTAACTTCCTGATTGATAAAACAACTAAGCTGGAGTTGATTCTCTCTTCCTTTTGTGACTTCCTCCTCTTCTGCTTCTGTGCATTTCATGCTTTACAAAATATTAAGGACCAAATATGAAAAGTACTGAACTACCACTAAGCATTGAGCTTAATGATTTGCAAAAAGTTATCTTGCTTTTAGAAAGCTTAAATTGCTGCAACAAAACAACAGTTTTTATATCAGCACTTATTATTTAATGACACTAAGCAGTTCTTTAGATAACTATTGGATTTTTTTACATAAGCTGGCATAAACCTTTTTTAAAAACAACTTTAAATATAATTTATAAAAGCACTTAGCTACCAATTACAGAATACACTCTTAGTGAGTATTATCTCTTTAGTAAGTAAAATGTATAAAACAAATCTTACATATACTAATTGCATTACCATGAACATGCTTTGTTATTCCAGAATGTTTAGGATACATAGTTTCAAACTCAATACTGAAAAACTGGTCAATTAAGCTTTTCTTTTTAGGAGGTGCCGTTGCTGCCGTTCCTGAAACTGAAGAGTCAGTCTGTAGAAGCAAACAAATATATAAGCAACAATACAAACTGCTTATAATTTACTCTTACAAAGCTGTCTGTTGTGCTTTTAAAAAAAGACAAAAGGTGGTCAAAGATAAAAAATATGAATGGGTTACTTTGAACAAAACCTGATAGATCTTGTTTGGTTCTATGTCAAGCATTCTAAATCCAAAACTGGTTAGAAAAAGTAGCTTGGATTCCAAGCAGCTTTAGTTTAAATTGGTAGCTTGAACAATATAAAACCAGTATTTTGGATTTCCAAAGTTGCTTTAGAGCATCTATGCAGCACCTATCCGCAACTCATTAGAACATAATGAAAGCCCAGCTTGTTAGACCAGGCCAAGGCTCAACTAATCTGGCATTTTGTTTCTCACAATGGCCAACCAGATGGTCTCAGTTCTAACAAACTGGAGATGGCCATATGTCTCTTCCATGTTGTTTCTGTGCAGCTCGTATTGGTAAGCATACAAGTGTTAAACTGGATCTAAGACCGAATATTCAAAACTAATTCCACCTGACAGACCTTTCCTCTGTGAGTTTTTCCATTTCCCTTTAAGCAAGCAACCATGTCTAAATCACGGTAACCAATTCTGCAGATTAATTATATAGTATGCTTTATTAATAAGCATCTTTTGCCTGTTCTTAATCTTCTTGCCACATGGATGAACCACAGTCCTAGTATTTTGAGAAGAAAAACTTTTCCCTATACATTCTTTTCATAGCAAGTGTGTTTTCACACATCTTTCTCACCTCCTTACTTGGCCATCTTTTTTCTAAGCTAAAGTGTCCCAAATATTCATTTTTTTTATTGTATGGAACTTATTTTTTTTTTTTTTTTTTTTTTTTACATTTATATACCGCCCCATTCCGAAGACTCGGGGCGGTTTACAGCTTATAA
>JANHFL010003252.1:0-28708 GCA_032468155.1 Oxyrhabdium leporinum | reverse complement strand
GTGGGATTTGAACCGCTAGATTGAATCAGCAGAAGTGGCCTGCAGTTCAACACTCTAGCCACTGCGCCACCTAGGCTGCCCCAGTATGGAATTTTTTATTTATACTGAACTGGATTCGTCATTTAATTTAACCCAATTTGAAGAGACCCCTTTGGAATTTTTCACAATGTTGTTTTCCCATACCCTGAATACTCTGATATTATCTATATCTATTTCAACTCCCTGCATATTAACTTTTGACTGTAATAAGTTGTTGTGGTTGTTAAGTCAAGGCTTGTTAAGACTGGATTCGATTTTCTTTTATGAATTTATATTTTTTTCAGAGAAGAGATCCACAGGTTTCACAGATTCTCAAAAAGATCCATGGAATAAAAAGATTAACTCCTGATTTAGGCACCTCCAACAAGTTACTTGCAATCAAATCATACTTTTATTGCTGTTAAATATTGCTAACATTATTGACTATAAGAACTCAGCTACAGCCCAGAATTAGTCTCAGTTATCTCCATACAGTAAATACTTACTTCCATTACTGCATCACCTTCTATACCTTCTAACTTTTGCTGCAGTACTCGCATCATTTGTACCCAGCATTCATTGGCATCCTAAGGAATAAAATAAAGATAAAATTAGATCACGGGAATCCAACAAAAATATATGTTGAGCATGTATCGTATACACATTATCTAAAAACACAAACATGTGTATGCACACGAGTGCATATATACAGAAATGAGAAACACTTTCTTAAGTTATGTTTATTCTAAAATGTTTTCTTCAGCAGCTGGGACTAGCAGCTGCTAAGGAATCATAAAAATATAGCTATTAATTATCCTTATGGAAATGGTAAGAGATACATTTTTACATAAAATATGCAGCCTACAAAAACGAAATTAAAAAGTATCTACCTGTTGAAGATATTGGCCTTGATCTCCTTTCTCTGCAAACTGAGGAAAGGCCATATGTAAAAACTGGAGAAGAATGATGGGAGGGATACTGGAGGAAGTTTTGTCCATAGAATCAAACAAATCTCTTAAAGCTTAAAAATAAAAAACAATAAAAAAACAATAAATTTCATAGAAATGCAAGGTATTATAATAAATGCAGCATATTCCTCAAATACAAACACGTTATCTAATGCCCAATACAATTATATTTTGTAGCAAAAGGCTATTTAAATATACAAATGCACTATCAGTCTATTTAAAAAATACTGTACAATTGATTATAACATGCAAGTGAAACAATCTACATTTTTGCGTGGAGAAGTTTTATACAGATTAGTGCAGTTATTGGGGCAAAAACTGCTGCTTTTAAGCAATGCTGTCATAAAAGTATGTCATGTGACCATGTTGGTTAGCAATCCTGGTTGTTGTTGTTAAGGACTATTAAGCCATTAAGAAAGGACCTCCAGTGATTGCAACTTCCAAATTCCTGCTGGCTTTCCCAATGACTTTGCTCATGGAAAACTAGCAGGGAACATCATTAATCATAATCATATGACAGCAGGGATGTTGTAATGACCAGAACTCCTAGGACCAGTATTAATCCCTCTTATTCAGTATCATTGCAAATCTGAACAGTTGCTACTTATAGAGCTTAGAGATTTATTTTATGTAAGTCATTTAATACTAAGCCACAACTGCATATAATAGGTGCAGCTTCAATTGTACATTACAAAAGTGATTCATGTCAATCTACTTTCAAAGTGAGACTCTAGTGGAACGAAATGCAATTAATATGCCAATAACCATGTACAGGCAGTTGGTACCTTATGACTATCATTGAGCCTGCAATTGTGGTCGTAAGTTGTGATGGTTATAAAGCAGGTCATCACATTACCCTGCCCAATTTGGCAATCTTTTTTGCAGCGGTCAAGTGAACACAGCAGTCATTAAGCAAATACATTGCTAGACTGCCAAGGGACCAAAATATGATCACATGATTTCAGGGGGGGAGAGGGTTAGGAGATGTCAGAATTTTGAATTCAGGACATGTCTGTTTCAAGGTTTGCTGTAACTCCGACCAGCTGCTTAGTGACCAGTCGTAAGTCGAGGACTACATGTACTGTAAAACTAATATAGAAAATTAATTATAATCACATATCTGACTTAGTTCTTATTCAATCTAGCGTAAGGCCACAACATGATATATATATCAAACAAATGTATGTATATTCCCGTTAGCAATTACATTCAGCCCATATCTAATAATAAGTTCTGTACAGGCAACTGACTTCTGATTATTTAAGGCTGTGCTGAATGTAGCAAGATTTCAACAACTTGACAGAGAAAACAATGTTTCCCTGCACATTTTTGTTAACATTACACTGAAAGAATTAACAAACAGAGTGGGCAAGATTAACCTAACAAACCAACTAATCAAAGATCTAGCTAGAGCAGTGCCAAATAAGGAGAAATATAAGCAATTCTACAGAGTAGCCAATGAACATACCGTCCCAAAATCTGATAACAGCATATTCAATAGTTGACTGTTCCTGTTTGTTTTTTCTTAAATGAAATGGCATAAATCATAATATCCTGGTCAAGGGCAATAAAGTAAACAAGCAGCACTCATTTTCCAGTGTTCCAAGTATTTCTGGATTTTAAAAAGCTGCAAATTTCAAAAGGAAATTTTTTTAACAGTGATCAATATTTGGCTACAATTCAAAAGGTGGTAACTAAAACTCAAAATCTATATAATACTTTAAATTGTGCTAGAAAAAAACAAAGTATCTTCTGAGCAACATACTGGCCATTTTATCTGGAGTAGCAAAATATCAGAAAACTCTGCCTTGCTCTAGAAATACAAACCTGCAGTAATATACTGAGCAGAGGCCATTTCCCCTGAAGCTCTTAAGGCACCAGCATACCTAAAAATGTTTAAAACATATAGTTAGTTTTGCCTTAGAATCAACACAACAGAGAAATAAAGTTAAAATGGCTTTTATCTGGAAACTGAAATTCATTTGTGAGATTTTGAACACAACCATGAAAGTTGTTAAGTTTGACTACAAAGCCAAGAAGATTTGGAATTCTTAGTTTGGAAGCCTTGGATAGGCTGGTTACCATCATAACTGATTGCACACTTTAGCTGCACATAAATAGAAAGTACATATTCAAATTTGGAGGAAGATATATTAACTTTGAAATGTAGAGATACTAGCTTTAGTTGTTTTAAGGTTTCACTGAAAGATACGATTGACCAGGTGTGCCTAATTTTTTGCACCAACTGTAGATCATGCCTTCATATAAGGAATGACACATTCAACCATTCAGTTAGCATTATTTTAATATTCAACCATTCATTTATTATCACACAAAGTACAGATAGTCTTCGACTTACAATTTTTCATTTAGTGACCGTTCAAAGTTACAACGGTACTGAAAAAGATGAGTTATGACCATTTTTTACACATGACCATTGCAGCATTGCCATGGTCATATGATCAAAATTTGGACACTTGGCAACTGGCAGTTGCAGTATCCCAAGATTATGTGATCATATTTGTGACCTTCTGAAAGCAGTCAATAGGGAAGCCAGATTCACTTTACGACCATGTTACTAACTTAATAACTGCAGTGATTCACTTAACAACTGTGGCAAGAAAGATTGTAAAATGGGGCAAAACTCACTTAACAACTGTCTCAAAATGTTGAACTAAATTGTGGTCATAAGTCAAGGACTACCTCTGAAAGGATTATGTGAGCTGAAATATGGTTGCACCTAATAATCCTTGTGTGCTTCTAACTACTTTGTATGGATCAAAAAACACATCAGACTAGTTATATAGATCAGACCAAAACCACCTCTGCCTACAATTCTATTCTATTCCTACAGTAGCCAACAATATGTCATAGAAAGCTCATGAGGTTGAGATGCCTGCAATAGCGATATCTCACTAATATTCCCAGCAACTGAAATAAACCTTCCGTCTTCTTTACTAAAGAAAATACTGTATATGGCCATCTATACTAGTAGCTACTGACTGCCTTGTCCTTCCTTCATAATCAAATCTCATTTCTAATTAAATATATCCAAATGATACTATCTTTACATCTTGTAGGCATTCCATATTTAACCATTTGATTTTGAAGAAGTGTTACAATATAATCCTAATCAGGTATTTAATTAGATTGTCCCAATACTAGTATTTTAAAGCAAAAGTTCTACTATTTTGAAAGAAGGGGAAAATTCCTTACTCGTTTTTCCAAACCTCTTAGTCCACTGTCTTCTCCAGTAACTTTAGCAGCCAAACAGCCAGTAACTTCTCCAGATAATACAATCTTAATTTTACCAATAGTTTAGTGAAATTTAGCTTTAAACCATTTTTACTATTGGTTGACATATTCAACTGCTTCTACTATGTATATTTTATTATATATATTATTTTAGAGTCAATTTGGTCTAGTGGTTAAGCTACCAGGCTAGAAAGCAGGAGAGTCTGAGTTCTAGTCCTTCCTTAGTCAGTAAAGCTGGCTGGGTGATCTTGAGTCAGTCACTCTCTCTCAGCCCAACCCACCTTACAGGGTTGTTGTGGGCAAAATAGGAAGATGAAAGTGTGCTAGATATGATCGCCGCCTTGATTTACTTGTAAAAATAATAAAGGTGGGATACAAATAAATAAATAAAAATATTTTAGGATAATTTGTAAATATACATGAAACAAAGAGCCAGTAGCTTGCATCTACATTCCACTCAAAAAAAGAGGGCTTCCTTTTTCCCCCCTTTTCCATTGCAGCCCACTGTAACTCCTAAAAACAACCTAAATGTGTATGGGAAAGCAAAATAGGGACAGAAAAGGTAGGGACTGGGTAGGTCAACTGTGTAAACAAAAACACGCTCTGCTTCTTTGGAAGCATTTCTGGATACAAACCATGAACTTCAAGGATAATTTATTCCATAAAAGGTTGCTTAACCAAACACTTCATCCATCTAAAATGCTTTAAAGCAGGAGTGTTAAACTCGATTTCATTGAGGGCCGCATCAGGTTTGTGTTTGACTTCGGAGAGCCGGGGTGGGCATGGCCATGCTGGGCATGGCCAGCATGTCACTTGTGTCAGGGATGCCTGTGGGGGCCCAAGTGCTCATCCAGTGAAAATGGGCTCCCGAGCTCTGTTTTTGGCTGCGATGGCCTCCTGCAATTCTCTGCCAATGAAAACAGAGCTCGGGGTGGGGGTGGGGGAATGCACGGGCCTCGTGAGCTCCATTTCACTGGCAGCAGCCCCGCAGGCCAGTCCTTCGCTATTTCCAGGGCAGCCCCACGGGCCAGATCTAAGCATCCCATGGGCCGGATCAGGCCCCTGGGCCTTGAGTTTGACACCTCTGCTTTAAAGTGAGATCACCTCTATATAATCCTTGATATTCCTATATTTCAAAGATGCTACCATAGTTGTGCCAGATACACTTTGTAGAATGAGATGGGCAGCATCTAAACTTAATAAACAGAAACATTAAGCATGAAAAAACAATTTTAAGGATATGCCAGATTAATTTTGCCAATGCTTTAGTATCTTCACTTTCCAGTGTACTAGCAGCAATGGTACATTTAAAATATGAGCTTCTTGAAACTGATCAACTTTGATCACTAATCAAAATAAGATGTTAAAATGTCATGAAATAAATAGTATAGGAACCAGAAACATTTTTCTAAATAGCTCTTTCTAAACAACTCTCAATTCCACTTGCAGAATAGAATTCAAAACACACTGGATTCCTATTATAGTTCTACCACAACATTTGAATTATATATTTCAGTTTTTCATTTGAAATCTAAAATTAAAAATAAAGTTTACTACTTAAACTTATTCTAGCTTTCCTTTCCTATTAAAAATACTACTAGCTACAATTCATACTGCTTCATATAAAAAGCAATGAATAAAATTAACAGTATTTTATTTGTAGTTGTGATACCTACCTCTTAAGAGCTTCTTTCAATTCTGGCACTGAGCGAATACACTGAACTGTAGCATTCATATAACAAGTATTCCCAAGATTTGTTAAGCCACATGGCAATTCCATCTGTCACAGAAATATTAAAAATGTTTGCTTTGTATTATTGTATTTTTAGAAATATTTTTTTGAGCACGACCTCTCTTTACTGAACATGGTATTTGTACCAGTTCCAAAAATACTACATTTGGCTACAATGATATCTACCCTTAGTTGCATCTCATTTGGACTACTATTTTATTTATTTAATTTGGAGGCCGGCTCACTACAACATACTTTGAAGATATCCAGAAATATCTGAAAGATCATGTTTTCCAGAATTAAGCTGCTTGTTCACTGTCCACATATATCAATCCCTTTTTGAAAAAGGGAAAGAATACTTTGTTCTTTCAGAATTTTTAATGTTTGTTTAGCCAGCTACTCTTTTGTTTAGCAGTTTTAAATTGTTATATTTCAAAACAGAATCAGAATTACTGGGCAACTTGGATGTGTATATACACCTCCCAGTGACTGGGCAGTTCACAAAAAGACAGAAAAATAATAAACCACATAATAAAAACAATAAAAATAAAGGAGTAAAAAGTTAACAAAACAACCCCCAGCAGCCCACCCCTGCTCGATGCTATGTAGGGTTTTATAGCACCTAGCACCTTGAATCTCACCTGAAACTGGCAACTGATGCAGCTTACAAAGCGGGAAGTTAGATGGATATACAGAGGCATGATCATTACTACCCTTATTGTTGCATTTGGGATATTTGAAGCTTTTGGAAAGTGCTACAGTAATAAGCTGTGAAGTAACCAGGATATGAGTGGCGATAGGGCCATATCCAGGAAAATGTACAAGTAGCACATCAATTGGACATTGGGAAGGGTTTTCTAGCTGCACTGGTATCTGCTCACAAAGTAGGAGCTATATATAAACGGAAGGAGAATACTCCTTTTTTCCAAAAGTGCAATAAGAATTACTTTCTTATAATTACTTTTTTACTTGAGCAAAATCATAGTACAAATCGAAAGAGTTACCAATACAAGGGATTACTTACATTCACCAAATGGCAATGATTTAAAATTCACTCAAAAAAAGCAAAGACAGGCACTGCTTGAGAAAAACAATGTCTTTCAGTTTAGGACCTTAGTTTCTGGTTTGAAAACTAAGTATGTTTATAATATAGATTTTTTTCCCAATCATATCTTATTCTCATAGACTGCCTGTAGTTTTCTAGGCAAGGCTTCTGAGAAGTGATTTGCCATTGCTGCTTCTTAGAACTGAGAGAAAGTGACTGACCCAGTCACCCAGCTGGTTTTATGCTCAGGTGAGACTAAAATTCAGGGTCTCACAGTTTCTGGCCTGATGCTTGAACAACTACCCCAAAGTGGATCTTTATTATATATATTACTGCTCATTAAATTTGAGGTCATACATTTCTCAGCATTCAAAACTCTGAACATAATGAGAAGAAAGGCTTACTGCTGAGGCTAACTGTTCTTCTGTCATATCTTCAACAAAGACAGGCCGGGCTACTGGTTCTTCAGGAAGTGCGTCAGCAGAGCCCATCATTAATAAGGTCATCCCCTATTGAAAAGGTGAAACAAGTTTATCAGCAAATGCTCTAAAATTAAATATAATCACATACATTAGTCCTCAAGAAGTTAGTTTTAAAATAAAACTCAAAAGCAGTTTTGATTCTTTTTTATGTTAAAGAGTATTGTGGCACATACAAATTTAAATTATGATTATTTTATTACCTTTTGAAAAATAGTGCAAAGTATTAATATATACCCTTCTGTTCCTTAAGGAACCAAAGTATTTAACATACCCTTAACTTACTGAAAAGTTACTCCTCTTTTTTTTAGTAGTTCCCCTACTACAAAAACCAAATAATATCAGCAATCACATTTGGGTTCTAATTTTTAATTTTGATCATCTCCCAAAAGATGTTAAACACATGTAAATATATTACAGTACTAAAAGCAGTATTTAAGTCTTTATAACTGTAGACTTAGAATTTAAAAAGATACAATCTGCCAACTGAATCCTCCTCCTACTGTTCCCCATTCCCAATCACATCATACTTTGAAGCATTCCCAATTGAGGCCACAGAGAAGAGGTAAACCCTGCTCTATGAAGCTGTTATGCATAGAAAACATCCAAACCATTATAAGTATCTAATGCGGCCATGTAATACTTACACTTTTTATTTTGATATTACCCCAATCATCATCCTATTTGAAAGAAAGAAGATAAATCTAAATATTTCCCAATAAAAGTAAGATGACTCAATAGATTCAACAAATACATCAACAGCTAAAGAGGAAATCACCAAAGGTAGTTTAGATCTCATAGCAAAGGCCAAAAATTCCTCAAAAAATGTACAAAAATAATTTGATATTATATTTAATTCAAAAAATCCTATGATAATATAAATTTATGTTGATATGTTCATTATTGCCTCAATATATTAAATGTGTAAAACATACAACAGCAAGTGTGATAAAATATTATCCAACTCTACCTTTAAAGTTCCACCTTTCACCATCACTTTCTGTCTGTCAGGCTGAACTCCAGTCAAAGCAAAAAGCTGTGCTTTGAATACCATTGGAGGTTCATCTGTATTCAGCTCCACTCCATCAAATTTTTCTTTGCCCCATTTTACATTAACTGAAAAACAAGGATTTGAGGTACAATACAACACTGCTAATAAAATTAATACTAAAAATTAGACATAATTTTATGCGTAACTCCTGATTTGGCAGCAATGATTAGACATATAAATTATAAACAATAAAATCATACAAACTTGTATTAAGAATGCCTTTCCTAAAAATTATACCTCCGTTTTGGCTATACTCCTGTGGCTGCACTATCAACAGACATGAATATTCTGCAACTTGTAACAAGAGGAGTCTTTACTGAAATACCAAGTTTACATTCATACAACATATTGTTAAAACTGATTAGACCAATTTCTAAGGAAGCATGCATCATATGCTATTCCTACATGACTTCTACATGGGTAACATTTGGCTATATAGGAGTTCAAATAACATGGAGTGAATACAATCCCTTTTCTTTCTTTTATGCTTCTCATCCGACATAGTTCTGTGGGAAATCAACACTCTATGTTAGGGGTGTCAAACTCGCATTGTCATAGCATTGTCACGTGACGTATCACAACTTTTTTCTCCTTCGCTAAACTGAGTGTGGCCAGTACGTGATGTATCTGGCCCATAGGCCATGAGTTTGACAGCCCTGCTCTATGTGAACACTCTATTCTGTTCCAGAACCTATTTGATCTTTTGAAAACCAGCTTTGAAATATGATTGCTTGCTTCCCTTTTCTATACGTAGTAGAATTCATTGCAGGGTATACACAGTATTAATTCTCTAAACAAGCCTTCCCTCACTTTACACTATTCCTTGTCTGGGAGACTATGTTGTTTATTATGCCTGATAACATACTTGGTAAAACAAAAGTTAAGAGGATTGGAATTTACAAGTACAGGTAGTCCTCAACTTACAACCACAATTGAGCCCAGAATTTGTTGTGTTAAATGAGTTTACCCCATTTTATGGCTTTTCTTGCCACAGTTGTTGAGTGAATCTCTAGAGTTATTAAGTTAGTAATAAATTTGTTAAGTGAATATGTCTTCACCATTGATTTTTGTCAAAAGGCCTCAAAACGTGATCACATGAACTAGGGACACTGCAATCATCATAAATATGAATCAGCTACCAAGCATCTGAATTTTGATCACATGACCATGGGGAAGCTGCAATGGTCCTACGTGTGATTAATGGTCATAAGTCACCTTTTTCAATGCTGCTGTAACTTCAAATGGTCACTAACCAAGTGGTTATAAGTTGAGGACTACCTGTAGTTTGGGAATAACAAATGCATTAGGTCCCAACGACAGCATCATCACTATTTTTATGATAGAAATTCAGCTTTACTTTTTACAAGACAAAAGCACAAATATATTATTAAATGAGAATGACAAGAGCTCAAGTCCCTGAAACAGCTGAATGATGGAAGTACTTAAGTTTTGTCACCTCTCTATAACTTACATCAGATCAATTTCCCTATTTTGTTAAATATATGATCCTTACTAATAATCTTCAAATGCACTCATAATTGTAAGCGTAAAAAAAGAATAGAATTACTCCGTTCAAGTGCCACATTTTGCAGGTTTGCTCCAAAGAAAATCCGGGCTGTAATATGACCGAGTACTACTACTCTTTCAAAATCACCCAGCAAAATCAAGGCCTGTGCGATGTTGAGATTGCAGTGTGAGCCCTTCTTCACGCACACAACCAACCACGCCTCGGGCAGCCTCGTTTTCTCCTCGCCCTTTCTTTCCCGTCGATGTTTTCCACCTTCCACCATCAAGGCAATCCTTCCTTGACAGGGACGGCACGGAAGCACGCCGTCTACCCCGGCCTTCCTTCGGCAAAGCCCTGCTCTGATCTGGGGACGTAGAGCTCAGGAGGAGGGATCCGGTCGCGCGGACTCGTTCCCTCCCCACCGCCGCCAGTTCCTGCCTCAGCGAAGGGCAGGAGAGCGCCAAGACCCTCGAGCTTCGGAGGCCCGAGTGGGGGAAGCCGCGCTAGGCCCTCGAGAGGCGGGGATGAGTCCCGCATTCGCGAGAGGCGGCTGGCCAGACTCACCTGTGAAAAGCGGCATGGCTGGCGGGTTAAGTAAGCAAGGGGAACGAGGTAGCTCAAGACGGAGCTCTAGCAGCGCGGCGCCTCCCTGCCTCCCTCCCTCTGGGTCTTATTCAAACCGGCCCCTCAGGATGACGCTGCAAGCGCGGATGGCTGCGCACGCAGCTCCGGAAAAGGCAACTCCTCCTCCTCCTCCTCGGATCCGCTCGCTGGAGGTCTTACGACTAAGGAAACAAGGCCTGAGGCTGCCTGAGCTGCGTTGCGCTTGAGACTGGGGCTTCTCCCGCCCGTTTCCCCCCCCTTGCTCTGTCAGTCTTTCTTTTGACTGGCTCCGGCTACTGGTGTCACTAAAACAAGAGATTAGAGCCTAATCTAGCGAAATGGGCGGAGAAATTAAAAAGTTTATCCCGCTGTAAAAGATAGTGATGTATCGGTGCATTCACAATCTAGTTGGGGGTTGATGAGAGTTGAAGTGCAACTCCTTCGAGAACCGGCATTTTTTTTTTAAAAGCTGCATTGTTATTAATCTATAGACTCGTACGGATTCTAAATTAATTTAGGACTAACGTTAAATTGTTCTTCCTCGGCGTTACAGAACACATGAACGCAAAGCGTCGATCGATACTGTGTAAATTTTTTCTGTGTGTAACCAATTCGCAGATTTCACTAATTGCCATAAACTACAATTAAGCAAGTTTTTATTATATCTTATAGTGACCACAATACAGCATGAACTACACAACATAACATAATAGCAACATGCTGAGTTTTGTAAATCTGAGGTTTTTACGACAGTAACTTGTGTGGCTTTTGTTAGATGACAAGATCTGGCCTGCAATGCAAAATAGCACTGACTAGCTGGCGTCTCAATAGACTTTGGCAGTTGTATTACACTAATTAAGAGAATGCTAATTATGAAACAGTATATTCCCAATGTCAGCCTTGGGAGCCATATTTGTAGAAGGCCTCTGCCACAATTAGTGCCTGGGAAAATGGGAGGGGGTATATTCACACCGAGCTGGGGAGATGAGACAACATTCTTGCCCAGAGAGTCAAGGGTATGTCATCCTGCACCTGGAAGAGGAGTGGCAGAAGGAAGGACTTTGTTTGGGACAGAGCTGGATTGGGCCATGTGATCATTGATGGCGGCAGGAGGTTGGATCTTTGAATTTCTCTTGGGAAGGGAAAAAGCTGGAACTTCAGATTCAGGTTTTTCCCAAATGTGCCAATATGACTTCTTCAATAAATTCTTACTTGGATGAACTTTGTTTCCGAGTGCTGAATGGAAAGGGGGGTTTCATTGGAATGCTGACACCCAGTGATTTGCAAATTTCTTTTGAATATCTCACTGCAATGAGAATTTTGTTGAAGTAAAATGCTTGCAAAATTAAATGCATTAAAAGATACCACTCTGGCAACACTTAATTCAAACAAGTATAGGCAAGGTTGAAATGACTCAACTACAGTAGATCTGAATGCATTTTCTATGCTATGGATAATCCTTGATTTACAACTGTTAGTTTAGCAATTGAAGCTACAAAAGCATTGAAAAACGTGATGACTGTTAAAGCATCCTCACGGTCATGTGATCAAAATTGGAGCACTTGCACTGCATCTATGACGGTTGGAGCATCCCAAGGAAATAGAATCATTTGTGATTTCTTAACTAGCAAAGTCAATGGGGACCTGGATTTGCTTCATGACCATATGATTCACTTAACTGTGGCAAAAAAATAGTTATAAAATAGAGCAACTACCGTAATATGTTGAGGATTGTACTCAATTTGATATGATCACAAATTATTTATTTATTTATTTATTTATTTATTTATTTATATTTATTTATTTATATTTATATTTATATAAATATATGTATATTTATATATATATAAATAAAAATATGTTACATTGCTGGTGCTTATTGGAGAAGCAAATCTTTTTAAAGGTTGTTGAATGCAAAGTTTTGCTTGTCTTTTTTTTAAAAAAGAATATTCTTAAGCACCTTTGCTCCAACTGTCTCCCAGCTGGCCATCTTGGATTCCCTCTCATTCCCCCACATCCATTGCAAAATTTAAAAAACAATTCAATACATTTGTTTTTTTGTTTTTGATGCCCACCGTGATTTTTTAACAAGATAAAATGTGTTACAAAGATGTGATATTGGATAGTTTCCCCCCCTACTAATTATTGAAAGCACACTTCTGAAACAGCCATGGAGCACTAAAACAACTTTTTTGGCAAGTCAAAGATTCATTGGTTTATTTTATTGCAGCATAATGTTTTACAGGCAACAGCTACTCCAAATGATTGATGAAATGGGATTTATAAGGTGGCAAATATATATACATATGGGTTGAGGAATACCAAAGAACAAACCATCAAAATGAAAACTTAACAGTACTAAAAATATAGAATCTGATACATTATATAGTTGAAATTGTTGCATTAAAACATATTTTACTGACACTGCAGGGAGCGGCCTGACACCAAATTGACAACCAGGCATGATTAGATGTTTACAATTACACATCACAGGAATGAATTCTTCAACATTAGAAAATAGCCCCTGGAGATTAAACAAATTGAGTAACCTAAATTTTGGGCTTAGGCATAATTCTCCAGAATGCATGGCAACATTTCATATGTGGGCTAATATTGTTCTGCATTAATATACCTCTCCCTATAATATATACTTCTATGTCAGTTCTGGTGTTATTAAACTATTATTTGGGTATGTATTGTTTAGATTATGTCTGTTAGGTATCACTCATCCCATTTACTGAAATTGTAAATGGTGGTAAGAACATTGAAAATTGCACATTTACAGGTAATGTTTTTACCTTTTTAAAAAAAAAATCAAATTTATTTTATTTTGTCTTATTCTGACAAAATGTTTCCACCTCAAAATGGTATCATTTAAGAGATCAGAACTCTTGTGCAACAGCTTGGGCAGCTGTTTTCCATTTTGAATATTGTAGAGCAATTCAAGCGCAAAATATTTCAAATTCCATACCTTTCACTCCACTAGTTTTAACCAGGAAGCAATCAAATTTAGTAGCCATATCCTTGGTTATCTTGTTTCCTCTCGAGGTTTCTTCTTCATTATAGACCAGGGGTGTCAAACTCACGTCATGTGATGTATTGCGACTTCCCCCTTTGCTAAATCAGGGGTGGGAGTGGCCAGCGCGTGATATATCTGGCCCATGGGTCGCGAGTTTCACCCCCCTGCTATAGACCTATCAGTCTGTCTAACCACTCTGTGGACCCTTTTCCAAGCTCTGAATCAGTTAACAAAACTTTAAAGTTTTATATCTCTTAGTTCCATCTCTTTGGCTTTATACTATCTCAATCACATGAATCCTCCCATTCCTTCTTTCCACTTGCTGATCTTTATGCCTTCTCACATTACATGTCAGTCATCCCACAATCTTTTGCCTTCTTATCTCAAACACTCTCCTCTTTTCTCAGACCACTTTGACAAAATCAAATTCCTCTGGCCTTCTTTAACTACACTTTGACTTCCTAACCTCTTAACTTTTCAGCATTCATTGTCAATCTTCTCTCAATTCTATTAATCACCTAAGCTTTGCTAGAGTCCATATTATTTGTGTATAGTAACAGAGCAATATCACTGATTTCCAGAGGGCAGAAATCAATGTAACATACTTTTATTAATGATGGTTTATGCATAAATTAAAATTCATGTAAATATAATATTGTAAGAGCTGTGTACCTGGTATAAGGTTTTTGATGGAAATCATTATGTGCTTAGTAAATGGATTTAACAATTTAATTATCAAAACAAGTTCTTTAATATCCTATGCGATTTCTACTACTTTACCCTGTATTAAAATGTAGTATGACATTATAAAAATTTAATTTTTAAAAAACTATCAAGTTGCATCAGATTTAAATATGCTAACAGTTGGTCATCTGTAAAGTACAACAAAACTTCCTAGGAACTGTATTCTGGAGAAAAATACCACAGTCATTTTCAAAATAATTATTTCATAAATTAGTTTTAATTTGTATTAAATGAGCACGAGTCATTACTGCTGTATTAACAGATATGCTTATTACATATCTATTGCTAAGGCTTTCAACACCACTTGAAACATGCAAATCGCCATGAAGACGAATCATTTTTCCAGTGCTTCTTATTTAATACATAACTGCAAAGCCATTATAAATTACTAAAGAGGTATTTGGTTAAGAAATAAAATAAATCATACGGTTAATACCATAATAATATTCCTGCTACAAGACAAGAAAAAGTATTCAACTCCTGTATTACCTGGAATTTTAACATGTTACAGAGATTTAATTGTTTTCACGCTAAAAATGTTTATTACTATTTTTATTATGATTAAATTATCTTGTGGTAACCAACAGTTTTATTCAAGATTGTACAACTGAAAATGGAACTAGATCCTATAATACTTCAATCATTAAAACTACTGACACACAGTAATAGGTATTTGAAATTTTTAAACTCATTTGACATGGCAATAAAAGAATTCTCAGAATAAGGCACTAAAAGGGCAACAACCAATAAAAATATTCTAACAATAATTTACATGTTAAACGGAGCATACATAGACATATGTGTATGCTTACTGTGATTCACACTTCAAATTGTTAAATGAAACATGTTATACAAATTACGGAACAATTATGAACCAAAACACACTTCCAAACTTCGTTGTTTTAACAGTTACTTCTAACACAACTTGAAAATTCTGTATGGCTTGGCAATAATGCATAGATTACCTTAATTACTCATTTTCTCCTCCTTTACCAATATGTGAAGTTAATATTTTGTAAAGCAAACCGTGTAATACTTTGAGCTATCACGAATGATTAGCATTAATAAAAATACAGAAAAGGCACTGAAGTTCAAGTGATTACATAAGGCTTTGTTTTCAAGCAAATTTTGCTGCTTTAGCACAACTTCGGGTCTTCCATGAAAATGTCAGCTTCTCTCAGTTTGAGATACCTTCCTTCTATATTCAAGTCTGTGTGCTTATTCCAATATAAATACCCCTCTCATAGGGTAAATAGTTCCCTCATTCTCACTGATATGAGAAAAGCTTACCACATTCCATTAAGATTGACAAGCATTTATTTATTTTTCAGGAATTTCTAAAGGCAGCACTAATCCTAAGCTTTATTTGCTTTTACTTGCATTACATAGTAATAATTAACCTAATCTACCTTAAGGCAAACCCGCAATAAGATACCCTCAGCGAGCTTTTTACGCCAAAGCAAGGAGGAATGAGTAACAGCAGTCTTAGCCCTGAAGCTTGTGAAAGTTGTATCAGAAAGAACAACTGGTCTGAACACTTCTATATGGTGAAAAAAGTCCACCATTCTCAGACCGCACCATGTCAGATCCACGAAGCTGGCATCTATTGTTAACTGGAATAAATAAGACAAAAAAACCCCATCAGAATTACAGATGTTTATTATATCATTTCATATTACATTATAGATTTAAGAAACAAACATTTTTACCTTTTAAACTAAAGCAAAAGAGCAATATTTGTGAAATATTCATGTTGGGAAAACCAGAACCTCTTCATAGTTAATGCATTTCCTTAATAGTTATGAGAGTTTGCATGATTTTGTGATCGCCTCAGTTCTTGTTGTTTTTAAAGTTGATTAATAATAGATTCCCACCTGATAAAATTATTGATAAAGAAGTGACATAGCATAGTAACTAAATTAACTTACCAAATATTTAAGAGCGAGCCAGTTTGGTCAACTTATTAAGGCGTCAGGCTACAAATCAGGAGACTTGTGAGTTCTAGGTCTGCCTTGGGCATAAAAGCTAGGTGGGTGACTTTGGACCAAGTCAATCTCCCAATGGATGGAAACTAATCAAATTACAGAACTAATCCTTGGAACCAACTCCAAGAAGAAATTTTCTGACAGAACAATTAATGGAACAACTTGCTTCAAAAAGTTTGTGGGTGCTTCAACACTGGATATTTTTAAGAAGAGATTGGACAAACATTTGCCTGAAATGATATGGGATTTCCTGTTGGAGCAGGGGGCTGGACTAGAAGACCTCCAAGTCCCTTCCAATTCTGTTATTCTGTTATTCTTGCACCAACCCACCTCATAGGATTATGGGCGGGGGAGGGGGCGGGGGAGAGGAAAGAGTAGTTCAACACCTTGAGTTATTCCTAAAAAATAATAAATATGGGATATAAATAATATTAAACTTTGAAACTTCTGTTCCCAGGAATTATTCACAGGAGGAACAAACAGTTGTGCCAGATTTTTATTATTTTTGCTTATTTGTATAAATAACAAACTATCCTTTTAAGTCCAGTTTCTAAAATATTTCATTGTGGTTATGTTCTTCCAACTATCTGGCATTTTTCAGTATAGAAATTTAACTATTAATAATTGTCCCACTGGGTTATTTGAGTCAAACCAAAAGATGTGTCTGTTTCTCAAAGTCATGTTGAAGTATTTTCATTATTGTGGGCAGGTATCCCTCCTTTCAATTTTCTATATTAAAATTACTAGAACCTACCAAAATTATCTTGTATAATCTTGACTGCTGGTATACTATGCAAAGCTATTTACTTTTTAATGTTTAATAAGATTATTTTGTACCTGAGTTTGTACTTCTCTTATAATATAATACCAGGATTGATAAACAATTCAGAATAACAAAGGAAGGTTAACATTATTCTTGCCAGTACTGGGAAGAGAAAGGGGCAAGAAAGACCTAAAATTGTTTTCCTAAGAAAAATGAATAAATTCATGCCTAATGTAATGTTTAAAGTATTTATGGCTGGATGTATAGTTCAGTTGTGACACAAATTTATTAGATTTTAAATGCAAGAAGATAGTACAAACTTTGAATAAAATTGGAAGGCCTGCCTCAATGAGTTTGCATCCTAGTCTGTACTAATTGAAACATTTGAACAGTTTTGAGAAAGCAATGTCTGAGTGGAAAAATATCTGAAAGTACAGGTAAAATGCTTTAACCTTCTTGAGGAAAAAGAAACAAGTCCGACATTCAAATTACAAATGATATAATAGTATTGACTTTTTCTTTTCTATCTACAAACACCTGGCATAATCAAAACTACTTTGATCGACTTGGAATATTTTTTTGAACTCTATCTTACTTACCCATGAAATGTATTTGATTTTAAGCAATGCCCTAAGTATGTTGATCAGTATTACAATGAACTTTTGTAATGTCAGATAAGGTTGTGGATAAGAAAGATACATTTATCCATAAGATAGAGAAGCAGTAAAAAGTACTAAGAGAAATGTACTTTTCACAAGATAGGATTCCATCACTATGCCATGTTCTACATAGCAGAATTAAGATTGTTTTGAAGATACACATACTGTTCTGTTACAAACAGTATCAAAAAGAACAATATAGCATAAGAAAGATTTTGAGCAAATGATATAAAAGGACCAAGGGAAGCAAAGGTAATAGATTTCTTTAAAAACAACCCCAAGAGTCTAAGAAGTATTAGGGTGAAGTTTTTTTTTACTTTGAGAAAGTTCCTTCTTCATTATTTGATGAAAGTAATTTTGCTTTCTTACTTTTGTTACATGACACAAGTACCAGTGGGTTTAAAATCAAAAGCTACTCACCAGTAACTTGAATTCTCTGAATGAGTAATGTCCCCCACAGATCCATATTCCTTTGACCTATTGAAATTTAGAAATTAATATTTCATGATAATTGCCATATGCCCTGAATGCTAACTGTATGCTTTGTGAAAAAAGAAGTGATCTGAATGTTGAAACAGAGTAAAATAGGAGATCAATCCAAAATATGAATTCATGAGGAGTAGGAAACAAAAAGAGGAGAAACAACAACAAATGAATAGTTTTGGCAAAGTGAAGAAAAAATATCTTTCTTTTAAACTGAAGTTTTTAGGTTTTGTAAATAATGCAAAAACAAGATATTTTAAGAGATCAAGATTTTAAAATGCCTAGGAATAATGAGAGTCACAGATGAAAGAGCATACATGAACTGTTGTTCCCAAAGAATCTTGTTAGATCTGGGTAGTAATTTTTTTTAGAAAAATAAAGATGATTTTATAGATGTAGAGAGAAGTTCCTGCGGATGGGCTCCAGCATGATTTCGAAAGCTCGGAAAACTAAACCTCTGGTCCTGGTGACCAACCCAGATTGGATCCTACTATTATCCTTCTCATCTTTTCTACTACCTTCTTGGTATCATTGTGATTATTATTGCTCTGTTATTTTGCATATACACTGAGAGCTTATGTATCCAGACAAATTCCTTGTGTGTCTAATCATACTTGGCCAAATAAAGTTCTGTTCTGCTCTTTTCTATCCTTCTGCCTATCCCTACTCTCTTAGAACATTTGAGAGACATGCAGATTTCACATGGATTTTCACCTATTCTACATATTTTTGCCACAGTCAAAACTTTATTTATGCATAGCATCTACCTTATCTCAAGTGATATAGCACTCTATATGATGAAAAATCATGTCTAGGATTAGATAGGTAAACCAGTAAGAACTCTGCCAGTAACAGGTAGAAAATGCTAAAGATGCTGCAAATTCTATTTTAAAAATCAGAATTAGCAATAGTAAGCAATAATGCTTTTAAGTAAGGTAAGTAATATTTGGCTTAAGTATTAATTATTTGTTGTTTTATATCTAAAGAAGACAATTTTTTAAAAAATATCAGTGTAAACATCCTGCTTCCTGACAAATAATAATAGACAGCAAAACCTACAGTATTAAATCTCAAGATGTTATAGAAATTACAGTTGAAGAATGTTTAATTGAATAGTATGTGCAGTAATGTCCTAGAACTAAATAATACTAAATAAAATAAAAGCATCTGTGCTGTAAGATAGAAGTTGAGAAACTTGATCATGAACACAACCTTCACAATGAACTAAAAATAACTTTTCATGACTTCTGTGATTTCAGAATCACTATTATAAGAATCATGACTGAATAAAAACGGCAGTGCACAAATGAAGCAAAAGGAATCATGGAAGAGATGAAATAAAAGTTGAATCAAAATGACTTTTAAAAGACAGTAACTTTTGTTATTGTAAAAGCGGAGGTGATACTTCAAAGGAACTGAAAAGATTATGGCAAGAATAATTAGTAGCAGAGCAGCTTTGATATTTAAGCTGATAAGTTGGCAGAGGGGGGCCCTAGATTTATGGTACTGGAGGATTTAGATCTGCCTTTTCTTGGTGTGAACTCACGAGGTAATCTGGAAATTCATGGACACCATGGTAACCATGGACTTTAAGTAGGTCCAACACAGTAATGAAGTGAACTGAATGTGGAGAAAGCTAACATCAATCTCTTTTCATGGTAGAGGGGTCTGATTGCCTTGAAACTTTCCACATCTGCTCCCCACCAGAAGAGGAAAAACACATGAGATTGTATTGTCTTAGGCACCTGCTTACTCTCCCTGTTTGTGGATTCTGGAGAGCCCCTTGGCTTTCAGAAGTCTGAAATGACAAAAAAGATGCCTAGAGTCCCACTTAAGGAAGATAAAGAACAAATCTAATCAAAAGCAGGTAAAACCTTTATTAAGGATTACCTTGTTCTAGTAAGAGCAGTAACACAAAATGATTTTTCCACTCTTATCCTGTCTGCAGTTAGCTGGCTATTGGCTCTATTCAAGGTGACCCAGGGCCTCCTGAGAAGAGGAAACTTCAATAGGAACTTCTGAGATTTATTCAAAGTATATGATTGATAAAATTTTACTCTGAACTAAACTCCAACTAGACAGATCTATGGAGTTAGTTGACTGTGGCACAGTCTATCTTAGTTATATGGGAAGAGAATGAGACTGTTATTCTTAAGAAAGTGGACAATCCAATCAGTATTTGAACCACCCCCTTCTCTAGAAGCCATTGCTGGATCCAATGGTACTAAAGAAAATTTGTTTTGTCTCCAACGTATCCTTTCTAAAAGTTGTTGTTGAGAAGGTTGGCTGCAGCTTCAGAGGTCCTGCACAAAAAGATTATCTGGAGACTTCAGTTGGGCTTTGGACCTGGGTATCATACCAATATAGTACTGATGACACACTAATAATTTATGGTGGATCTGGGATGGGGGTGGTGCATCATGACCTTTTTAGATCAGCAATCTTCAATACCATCTACTATGGTATCGTTCTGGATAGATTTAGAGTGTTTGGAATGAGACTCATGATACTGTGGTAGTTCTCCTTCTTCCAAGGCCAGTTCCTGTTAATTGTGGGTAAGGTGAAATCCAGGCTTAAGCCCCTGTTTTCCATATGTCCTCAGAGTTCTATTCACTCCCATGCCTATTTGACATCTATTTGGTGAAGTCATCCATCAGAATGAGGCTAAGTCTTATCAATGTGCTGATGATAATCTGCTATATGTCTCTACTCCTGGCCAATTAAATAACGCAATCAAGGTTTTCTCTGAGCATATGGCCTGTAGAGATTCTCAGTCAACCAGGTTTTGGTGGTCCCAAAGGTGCTTTTTTAGGAGGCAACTGGACTTTAGTTTTTTCTTTTGAAGACATTTAGCTTCTCACCCAAGAAGCTTCTTCAGCTCTGACAGTATAGTGGGGAATGGAAGGACTTATATTCCTTGCAGACAGCTGGTAATCTACATCCTTTTAGAGGATGAAGAACTTGGAGATTTATCTGTGTCCTCTGGGTCACCTGAGACCAGGAGCATTACTCAGGTGCCCAGGAGCACTACTACTCATTACTTTTAGCTATACAATTTGGAATGAACACCCTTGAATGGTGTGGGAGTAGGAATGGATTTCCAGGGGAAAAATTGCAGACTACAGGAAGCAGGAGCACTACTCAGGTGACCCTGAGGACACAGATAAATCTCCAAGTACTTCAACCACCTTCTAAAAGGATGCAGTTTACCAGCTGTCTGCAAGGAATATAAATCCTTCCATTCCCCCCTATTCTGTCAGAGCTGAAGAAGCGAAACAGCTTCAAAAGAAAAAACAAGAAAGCCCAGTTGCCTCCTGAAAAAGCAACTTTGGGACTCTCAACATATGGTTTTCTCTCAGGCTGTGAGACAACAGGGTTTAGTTTATCCAGCAAAATATTGCATTTCTGTGAGTTTTAATGTCCCCTAAACATTAAATTAGGGGATTAGTTCTAGAAGGGGTTGCATTCTCCAAGAAAGAATTTAAGGGTCTTCGTGGACTATCAGCTCCTGCTTGGGAAGCAGATGGCACTCATACTCAGGAGGATTTTCATGCATCTTGTGCAGAAACTGTGTTTATTCCTGAATCAAGAAGTCCTGCTCATTATTACTTATGCCTTGTCATCTCCTGTTTGAACCACTGCAACATGCCCTACATGCGATTGCCCTCAAAGACCACTCAGAAGCTACGAACAGTCCAGAATGCAGTCATTCAAGCAATTACAAGTGCACAATGAGAAAACCACATTTCCAATTATTGTTGCCTATTCCACAAGATATGATAGGATGAGTATGTTCCAGGTTCCTTCTATCAAAAAACATCAGTGATGGGACTTAGGGTATGTGCCTTTTGTAGCATACTTTTTGTGGTTTTTATAAAGTTGTTTCAATTTGATGTTAACCAGGTACATCCAGGTTGTTCTGTATAAGACTTCGCCACACAAGATGGATGAGTGAATGAGTGAGTGAATGAGTAAGTGAATGAATGAGTAAGTGAATGAATGAATGAATGAATGATGCTTATTTCAGTTCATATAATTCACAGAGTATCCACGTAAGAGTAATTGTTATTTATAAATAGAAATAATAATTTAAATCTTAAACAGGTAGTCCGCAACTTACAACACTTCACTTAACGACCGTTCAAAGTTACAACATCACTGAAAAAAGTGACTTATGACCATTTTCACACTTACAATCGTTGCAACATCTCCTTGGTCACGTGATCAAAATTTGGATGCTTGGCAACTGGTTCATATTTATGACAGTTGCAGTATTGCACAGTTCTGTGATCCTCTTTTGCGATCGTCTGACAAGCAAAGTCAACGGGAAGCCAGATTCACATAATTACTTTGTTACTAACTTAACAACTGCAGTGATTCACTTAACAGCTGTGGCAAGAAAAGTTGTAAAATGGGGCAAAATTCACTTAATGTCTCACTTAGCAACAGAACGTTTGGGCTCAATTGCGGTTGTAAGTCGAAAACTTGTATTACACATATGATTCAAAGTATACAAGTATACTAAGACTGGATTTGTATACTGCACATTGCTTGTACATCCATTATTTATTTTAAAATGGATTCTTAAATAACTGATAATTGTGCCTCAAGCTATAAGCTATAATTTACAAACCACAATGTCCAGTTTCACATGAAAACACAAAAGACTGTGTATACCCAGTATAGGCTTTTAATTTATCTTTAGCAAAACAAGAAACATTTACAGAAGAAACATTTCATGTATTTAGTTTTATAGTATTTCCTGTTATTGACCGTGACTTTATCTATATCAATGTGACAGTGTTCTAATATACTGATCATTTTGATTGATATTTTTGTATTAAAATCTATTTATAATTGTTTTCTGTTAGGAAAAAGATTAAAACGTAGTCTGTTCATATCTCACCTAGCTTTTGCAGAAGTATTTTTAACTTTCCTGAATGACTGATTCGCTGTAGATCTTGTGGAAAGAGTCCTCGGTGAAGCACGAACAAAACTAGATGGTGGTGTTTTGGGGAGCTTCTTTATTAAATGAGAAACCCATTTCTTCTGATCTTCCTGACAGGATGCTAGCAGCAACATGTCTCTTGCTGAAGTTATGTCGTAACTTACTATTGGGAAGAAAACAAAAAGAGCCAAACTGAGAAAAAAGAATATATAGCCCATTTTTCTTGCAAGTTATATTAATTATCATCACTATCTGCTTTTCCTTTCAATGAGAGCCTGTAGTGATGCACAAAAACAGCATTTAAAATACATAGAACATAAAAGACAAAACAAATTATTTTATTAAAAAGCTTATTGACTTTCATTAACAGTCTGGTGCTGAGTCATAAAAACCTAAGATTCATCTGAGAAGCTTACCTACTAGGTATTGTTATAAGGAAGCACTTGAGATCAATTATAGCAAAATCAAGATCTCAATTTTTGCATAGCATCTTAGAGTTCGTCCTGATAGTTAAATGATCAGACAATAGAGCAAGTTATAATCTTTAAATATTTGGGTATAGTTTTTCACAAGTCAACCAAATGTAGGCACATTAAAATTATGCAAAGATCAGCAATAGCAATACAATCCTTTCACTATTCCAGATGGGCACAGCATTTTCTCAAAACGCTAGTTATATTTGGTTAAAGTTCATGTGAAACTTTTGTCGGAAGGTCATTGGAACTGTACAACTCCTCTGTCCCTTTGGAAACAGACCAGTTTAATTCCCAAGGAATATATTCCAATTGGGCAGATAGTTATCTAATGGGATAAAAAACACAGAAGCTCGGCTGATTAAAGTGGAGCAGACATATGGATATGTATTACTGTCCACTAGCTAAAATGTTTTTTAGAATTCTTGATTCTCTAATTATGATGGATTTGATTGTGATTGAGACAACAATGAACAGAGTATCCTTGCAAAAAACTGCAACAGAATCTATTTTCAAAAAATGCTATTTTGATGATGGACCAAACATTTTTTCAACTATGTCGCTGCAGTTCTACATTTGTATTTTGTTTCATTTGACACAAACTATTTAGTTTACTCTGCCATGCTAATGAACTACCTAACTAGAAATCAGAATAGTATACTGTTGAAGGTAAACAGAAGAGGCCCAACTTACAAACAAATAAATAAACAAACAAACAAACAAATAAATAAAATTAAATGGCTCGTGTGATCTGCTGTTGCCGGGGCGGGGGGTGATTTTATTATTATATTAATTTATTTTATTTTTTCATTACTTTTATGGTTTTAAATGTGGTTTTTATATTCTGTAAGCCGCCTTGAGTCATCATGGGTGAATGGGCAGCAAAATAAATAGATAGACAGACAGACAGACAGACAGACAAAAAATATTCTGCCGCTCTCTCCGCTACAAGATTATTCTGGGTGGATTATTCCATTCTAAGAATTGTTTGGTTGTATATTACGAATTGTTCACGGACTTGTAAGTATATTTATGATAGCAGCCTTAAAGGCAACAATTAACTTTTAATGCATATTCCAAATCTGTACATATTAGTTCCTGAGATGAAATACGAGGTGATTTTAGGAATCTAAATGGTTCAAAGTTAAAACTAGGTTGGATCGAAACAAACAGCACACTGTAACAATACTTGCTCAAAAACATAAATCCATCTTAATTTAGATTTATATAAACATACATACATACATATACATACATACATACATACATACATACATTACATACATACATACATTACATACATACACACACACTGTATTCCAGCCAAATTTGGCAAATTAATCAGGATTTAGGTCAACAATTTCAGCAAGAACTTCATACCTGCATATCCTGTATTGAAACTGTTAGAAACACACTGAACAATAATTAAAATCATATCATGCCGTACCTTTACATGGTGCTATTAATTCTTCTTTTTTATCCAAGTGATCTTTGTGGCATTTAACATGGCATCGTCGACATTCCACTGCAGAGGGTGGCTTAAATACATGCCATAGAGGCTTGGCACAAGCCTCACAATTGGCTGGAAAATGGTATAAAGTTGGGACAAATTCATGCCCTTTATGATGCATAAAATTTGTCTTCTCTGCTGGCTGTACTGATTCTACTTCCAAGTCTTTTCTGCACTCTCCTTCATTGGCATATAGGATCTGAGTAAAGCAAAATGAAACAAAAAAATGTAAAAGTTTGTGTCAGTCCCTGGATATATAAATACACATTAACTAAATGAACAAACTGTATAAGTAACAAATATTTAAAAACAAATATGCAAAAGCTTTACCTGAAATATTTTGGGTATTTCTTCAGTTTCGGCTCTATAAACATCACCCTGTGTAACTGGTCTAACGTGGAACAACTTACTAAAATGAAATTACATTGTGTTAATAATCATTCTCAGCACAAGGGAAATTTATTGTCTAGTTTAACACCATAATATTGACTATTTCATTTAAATATCCCTCATTCAAAGATTATATTCCTTGCAATAATAGGTGATGCCCATGCAACACACTGCTTGATCAACACATAGTATTCATAAATGAAAAAAATACATAACTATTAGAATACCAGAAAAAGAATGCTTTTTATAGTGATGAATGTAAACATTTTTTGTGTAATCTATACTCTTGAACAGTTTATTCTGTGAACATATGTATTATAATTGCAGTGGCCCACCATATTGCACTAAAGTAAAATATACAGCTGAAATTTTTAATTTTAAGAGATTTTTACAAAATCCAGACTATTAAAAATGGACACAATTTTTAATTCTTTTAATTATCTTAAAACAAAAGAATTCCAATGATAATGATCAATCTGATATATATATATATATATATAAAATCTCCAAAAGAAAAGTTTAGAGATAAATAATGTTTAGAGAAAATATCTGAAAAATAATTAGGAAGAAGGGTAACCAAAATTAATTTCACTTCAACAAGCACCTACAGACTTTTTAGACTTCAAAATTATTTTACTTATATTTTAAATTGATATTATTAAAACGTACTCTATATCCAATACCATAGATGGATTAGATTGTTCTTTATCCTGTTCATCATTATAGAATAGAATCTTCCTGCTGCTGACCACAACATACTGGGAGGGGGAAAGAAAAAGAAAAGACACCATTAGTGCCTATGTTATGCTTGTTTGTGATATAAGTCATATAAAGCAAGTCAAATTTTCTGGGCAAACAGAAGGTGTGAAGTCTTGTAATATGAGCAGCCATAGAAACTTAGTTTAAGTTGTATATTACTTGTATATTACAATGAAAGGCAAATACAAATATAATATATCATAAAATAATTTAGCCATATTACACTTTTGGTAACACTTTTAATGCATTAACATCAAAATATTTTCATATCTGGGTTAAATAATTTCAAGTTCTGCATGGTATGATAATTTATCGTCTAAATTATAAATTATAAAAATATCTAAATATAAACTGTAGATAAAATTATTTTAACAGTAGGCAAGGTTTCATGTAAGTTTCTCTTGTTTTTCTTTACTGCAACTGTAACATTTCATATCTGAATTTGACTTTATTAATTCCCAATGCAAACACACATTTTTCTGTACTCTAGATTAAAGTCAAAATCAGTACTTGATTTGGCTGATGAAAGGTAAGTTACCTGCTTCTTCCACCCATAACGTTTAATATTCCCTTTGCTTGGTATTGAAAGCCAGCCCTCTATTCTTGATTCTGTATAAAAGCCAATACATACCGGTTAACATTTTATTCGCAGAGAATTATAAATAAAAGATTTGCTTTCATGCAGCCATTAGCAATGATCAAACAGACTAATAAAATAGCAACAAGCTTAGCTAAACAAGAACAAGGATTGAAGCTTTTTCATGCCTAATCATAAATTCATTTACCATAGCACTATTGCAAAACCTGCAAAGATGTTATAAACTTACATCCAACATTTTCAATGGATATGTTTTAATTTAGTTGACAAGATCTCAAAGGACAACTGTTTCAGCATAAAAGTGTTTTACAAAAACTATAGTCCTAATTTCATAATAGAGTGGGAGCAATTAAATATTTTGCATAAATATATAGTAATTGCAAGCCACAATGAAAGTGCAAAAGAGCAAGCAAGACGTCCCAATTTGTCCCATTACTCACAGAAGTTAAGAACAGAAGAGAAATAAATAAGGAATGTGGGAAGAATCAGCTAGATATAAAGAATAAGAAAAAAGCAATTTATTCAATTTTAAGTGACAAAGAATGATAAGATGAAAGAACAAGTTTATGATGTGAAACTTAATTAAAATTAACTATTAGCTGTTGAAATTCTTGATTTTCAGATACAAAAATATCAAACATACAATACATCCAAATTCAAGTTACTATTTTTGAACCAAGGGCTCTGTGATATGAAGGTGATAAACTGCATATGAAAAGTAATTATTAGGTGTGTGGGTTTGTCCAAAATAGTGATGTAAACATAAAAATTCATATATCTTTGTGATAAAATCTATTTTTGTTCATCATTCGAATGTATAAAATATAAAGACAAAAAAGAAAAACTAATATTTAAACATTGACATCTTATCTAAATAGGATAGTATTTTTGGTATAACATGATGGAGAATTACAAAGAGTTACTGTCTTACCTGTAACACTTCCGTCTGTTTCATCAGCTTGAAGGCTGGCAACACTAGTAGAGTCCATGCCCTGCTGCAAGTCTAAAATTTTACTACGCAATTGTTCTATATCACTCTCTTTACTGTCCAGCTGCATTTGAAGTTCATTCCTGTATGTGGACTCTTCCACCAGTTGCTGTATTCAATAGAAAATGGGTAAACCATTCTTCCAATATTTATATGAATTCAACTTGTAATTAATAGTAGTCAATATTCATAAACAATTTTCCACTTATATCACTTTCATGGAGAACTGCAGTAGAGCATATTTTTAAGGTTATTCTGGTCTGTGCTGGGAAATATTAGGTGGGAAAATAACTTCTAGGCCACTGAAACAAGTTTGCATAGTATCTGGAGGCTAACACTGCTCATATTCAGATATTGGCTGACTAAGCCCAGTCAGCAGAGATGACAAACCATTGTGGAAGCTGGCTATTTTAGATAACTATCAGTCTGTCTCCAACCTTCCCTTTTTAAGGAAGTTAGTTGAGAGACTGGTGGGGCTTTACTTACAGAAGCCCTGGATTAAAAAGATTATCTAGATCCTAGGTATCCAACCTTTTGTTTGCCTGGATCGCAGTGAGTGAAGAGGAATTGTTTTGGACCATATATAAAATATAATTAATGTATATAAATAGCAAACTTCCTTTAAATGTTTTTTTTATTTTGTGAGGCCACATTACTACCGTGTTTCTCAGAAAATAAGACCGAGTCTTATTTTCTTTTAGACTTGAAAATAAGCACTTGGGCTTATTTTT
>JANHFL010003251.1:55566-89083 GCA_032468155.1 Oxyrhabdium leporinum | reverse complement strand
GTTTGGTATGGGTGGGAGAAAAATTAGGGCACCCCACAAAAAAAGGGCCTAGCCATTTTTTCAGGGGGCAAAAGAAAATAAGACCCAGTCTTGTTTTCTGAGAAACATGGTACAAACTGATAAATTTTGGACCTGCTTTGCAAAGGGGGAGGCTATTATTGTATCAACAGATTTGTCAACTGGGGGGTGGGTAATATGTACTTTTGTCCTTTAATTTTTTTAAAATCATATTTTTTAATGTTTTTGATTTGTTTTGTCTCTGTTTAATTTGTTTTCTTTTGGATTTTGTATTTTAATCTTTTGAATAAAATAAAATACCCACCATGGCGGAATAGTTGGTGAAGGTGACAGAACTAATATTTGTATTGTTTTTATCTTCTTGTCATTTCTTCAGAAAACTTTTTTTAATAAAGGAGTTTTTGCCAAAACTAATGAGATTAAACCTGAAAGAAAATAACTGGCTCTTAAGTCAATAACTGACAGCCTATTTCCAAATCCTCCCTTCTTCAGTATTTTAAGCATCTCAGACTCAATTCTAAGCACTGCATCCAATACCCATCTAAATATGGCAAGAGTAGCCCTTAAAATTTAATCTGCATTGTCTCAATTTCCTCTCTATTTCTTTATATGGCTCCAATAGTGAATTTGGGTTAGAGAGTTTTACTAAAGAGCCTTAAAGTCACAGGACTGATTCTCCTTTTAGAGAAAATAAACATTGAAAATCATGTTTTCCTTTGCTTGACCTACTCAATATGGCCCTCCCAGATCCACATATGGTGAAAAACTACTTCAGTTTATTTCTGTGAATTATATATTTTTGTGGTTTTATCTTTTGACATACTTTTTTTTAACTTTTTAATTGAATCTCTGGCATGCTCTCTCTGTAGTGTTGGATTACAGTTTATATGTTTTTCTTAAATCTAATTGATAGATTTTGAAGAAATAAAATAAAATGACTATTTAGGGATTTTAAAATGTGATGGAGAAGTTGGGAAAAATGTTTAAGATGAAATTACTTGATAGTAAAAATGAGCAGAAGACACAACTGTATTTTCTTTTCTTTTTAAATTTCTTTCTTAAACTTATTTCTCATTTTCTTTCTTACTTCTTGTTTGTTTTGTACATTTTACTACATTAAAAATTAATAAAAATATTTTAAAAATAGAAAGAATAGTGAAGCTTTTGAAATATGATGTGGGAGCAGACAGCTAGAAAATAAACCAATGGCTCATCAACTTTGAGGCACAAATGTCCAGGCTCAAATGATCTTACTTGAGACACATTTTGTGGAATGTGGCATCTCTGGAAAAAGCTCTAATGCTGGGAAAGGTAAAAGGAAAGAGAAGAAGACAATGCCCAACAGCAAGGTGGATGAACTCAGTCACAACGGTGATCGGTGCACTATTGGAGACCTGAAAAACCAGATTAGGAACAAATCACCATGGAGAAACTTGATCTATATAATCACTAACAACACCAATTCAATGCCACAAGCAAGTAAGCCAATTGGAATATGGGAAATAATTGCTCCATTATCCAGATATAGCAAGATGGGAGTACTGAGGCTGCAAGTTGGGAAGGACAGAAAATTGGCTTGATTAAGGCATAGAATTCATATAAAGTTATTATATTCTTATAATAATTGCATCTCTGCTTAAACTATTTCTGAGTAGATATCGATTTAAAAAGTATTCCCACTGGGTACATTTCAGTTACACGTATTAAATATAAATGTGAGGCCAAGATTTTAGATAAGTGGATAAAGATCATTATTAAGTCACCCAGAAAATACAGGTAATCCTCGATTTATGACTACAATTTGTTAAATGAGTTTTGCCCCATTTTACAACCTTTCTTGCCGCAATTATTAAGTCAATCGCTGAAGTTGTTAAGTTAGTAACATGTGAATCTGGCTTCCCCACTGACTTTGCTTGTCATAGGGTTACACATGACCCAGAACGCTGCAACCGTCATAAATGTGAGTCAGTTGTCAACCATATGAATTTTGATTAAGTGACCATGGAGATGCTGTAATAGTCGTATGTGTGAAAAATGGCCAAATATCACATTTTTCAGAGCTATGGTAACTTTGGTCACTAAATGAACTGTTTTAAGCTGAGGACTACCTGTATTGATTCACATTCATCTCCATAACTGTAGGATTCCTTAACTATGCATAGATGGCCAGGTCGTGCATATCAGCTATCAGAAATCAATCAGCTGTAGCTAAAGAGAATCACTACCACGAGAAGACCAATCAGAGAGAGAGACAAGAGTGTCATGTCCGTCGGAGCCTGAATCTGTGGAGGAGGAAGAGCTGGAGCTGGAGCCTACGGAGATCGAGGGGCGGCTTCGTTGGCTTCAGAGAATTGTGGGGAAGGGCAGGCCGACGCAGGCCAGGACCCCTCAGGATTGGGACGGCTTGTTAGCAGAGAGGAACGGGGGCAGGATGACCGAGAGAGGACAAGCAATGGAAATGAGGAGCGACAAAGCTCAGGAGATGAGCAAGGACTGCCCCCTCCTGATCTCTGAGCATGGAGAGTGGAGAGAAGGTGGAACAGAGCAGGCCAACCGGATGACTCAGAAGACTGCCCCTCCCCTCTTCATAAGGCATACCTGGAGACTGAGTTTTAAGGGCAGGCTGTAGGGAGGGGCGTTTGTTGGAAACAAATGCTGAATTAGTAGTTTTGTGTGTGCTGTTGAAGACATTTGGAGTTTGCAGGACTGCTTGCTTCTTCCTTGCTTCATGGATTCAGAGCCTTGTTCCTGGCTTCAGGGACTCAGTACCTTGTTCCTTACTTTGTGGACTCATTGTTTGCTCCTTGTTTTATGGACTCATTTCCTGTTCTTTGTTTTGCTGGACTGGGTGCAGCCAGAGGCTGCCGTGTGTGTGCATGCGCGCACTTGCTTTGTTCTGGGACTTGCCAAGAATGTGGGAATGTTTGGGGAGAAATTTGGAGCATTAAAGATGAATTTGAATTCTCAGCTGGCTGTGTGACCTTCGTGTCTTGTCCCAGGTCATCACAAAGAGATTGCATTGTGATTATGCAACATTGCTTTAGCTATTTTGATGGAAGCATTGGATATTGCAGACAACTGCACAGGGGATAACGTAGTTCAGCGAAAAAGTTAGTGTGCAGCTGCTATTAAAAATAGGCAAATGACATGCTTGATATCGTTAGGAAGGAGCTGAAAACAGCTAACATATAAATCGATGGTGACACCATATGTAAGAGCATTATATACAATTCCAATAAGGGTATTTTTTACAAAGGCCATTATATAGAAAATCTGCAAATGAGAGCAAACAAAATAATCAGACATCAGGAAAACTCTAAGTGAGAGCACATTAGAAGGGCTGTTTAGCTTGGAAAAGGAAAGGATAAAGCGAGAACAGGTAAATAACACAGACAATTTTCTCTTCCTCTCATAGCATTTGTAGTTGAGATTATCCACTGAAATGAGATGCAAGCAGATTTGCGACTTCCCCCCCCCCTCAAAAGTAATAAAGTAATAAGTAATTGATGAATTCTAACTTGATGAATCATTAAAAAGAAATTATGTAAAGGGACTCTGGATCCCGTTTGTCCAGCCATCCATTCATCTACTTATCAGTCAACTGCATTTGCCTATGGAGATTCTCAATCATCCAGATCCTGGTGCTTTTCAAAAGGCAACTGGACAGTGGTGGGATTCAAATAATTTAATTTAACTGGGCAGAGAACCAGTTGCTAAATTATTTGAAGCCCACCCCTGGTACAGATATAAGTAAAAATACGTATCAAACTCTTACTCTAAGATTAACATTTGTCTACATTATTTCCATAATCTCTTATTTAATCATCAAAGCCCAGATCAACTTTTAATTTCAGCTTCTCACAAAAAGTCCAGTAATGGTTCATATCGCTTCAATCACTATTTGTTAACGAAACCACAACCAATTTATTTAATTGCACCAAATTCTAAATAAAACAGGAATGGAAAATCCTAAGCTCTAGTGTAGACTCATGCTTCTCAACTTTGGCAACTTTAAGGTGCATGAACTTCAATTCCCAGAATTCCCCAGGCAGAATTCCACTCCAGGGGAAGGATACTGCAAAATCCCCATTCCCTCCACACCCCACTAACCTTCTTTCCAGGTCTGTTCTCCTGTGCAGGGCAACAAAAGAAGACCCAGCCGATCACCCGGGAGTCTGGGAGGTAGTGAATAGATCGATTGTGTGCCCCAGCCTTACAGGCTAGGTCCCTGCAGCCCCTGGGAGCCAAAATGAGACACAGGGGGTCATGCTGCACCCCTGTGCCCCTTTTTGGGCCGAGTGGGCCCACGCTGCACCCCCCGTGCCCCATTTTGGAACTAGTGGGCCTCCCTGCTGTCCCCTGGAGCCAAAATGGGGCATGAGGGAGACGTGCCACACACCTGCTGCACCCCATTTTGGACCTAGTGAGCCTCCCTGCACTTACCTAGGAGCCAAAACAGGGCACATGGGGACTCCCAGAAGGGGTGGGGCAGGGAGGGGAGGGGAGGGGCCAGCCAGAATTTTCACCACCGGTTCTCTTGAACTGGCCCAAACTGGCTGAATCCCACCACTAGTTATAATTGACAAAACTGAAGGGAAAATTTTAGTCTGTTTATGCTAGTTCTGCAAGACCAGTGAAATGTGGATAAATATATCTGCTAAATTGTATGTATCTCTGCTGCTGGCATTATTGCCATCATGCTAATTATTCAATATTCTAAAGGGAATATCTATTCTCCAATGTCTAAATGCCTTTCAGATATGAACATGTAAATGCCTTTCATATATTTTATAGAGTTTGGTAATAACGGCGCACTTATAATAAGTTGTGCAAATCTCACTTGGAAAAAATAAAGCCCAGAATTCCACTAATCTGAAATTAATAATGGTTTAATCAGTTGAAATGCCATTGTGATTATTGTCTAATTGCACAGGATCAAAAGTACTAGTAAAAGATAAACAGTAAAATGATATATTGATTGACAAATTGGTTTTTTATTGAATTATTATAAATTAAAGGATACCTTTTCTTTGAAAAAGACACTTTCAAATAAAAGCAATCATATAAGCACATTTATCTTTCCTATTGTTGTTATGTGCTGTTTTATTTAATTCACAAAGAAAATGTACATATTTAAGACCACTTAAATTTACCTATGATACTTATGCTTTGTAATGCAAAAATTTGGATCAAATTAATTTCAGTACTGCCATATTTGTATTAATATTTAAGGAACTTCATTTAAGAACATACATTTAAAAATACAACCCAAAAAAAGAGGAAAGGAAGGAAAGAACAAAAAAAAGAAATAAAAAGATATGTATAAACTGCGTGAACAACAATTTTCAAAGTAACATCAAATTAGTATTACATATAAAAATAATATCTTAAATCAATTAGCAGAGGCAACTAATATAATAGTAATCAATCAAACTAAATAATATGAGTCTCTATCTCTTTTAAGAAAGTCTATCTTTATTACAATGAAACAGACAATATCTAATATTTCAAAGCCTCATGTTGAAAAAGATTCTAAATTTTGGATGTGATACGAATCACATTTCGATGTTTGAGAATTATAGTCCACAAATTATTTCCAGATTGAGTTAAATTCCACATCAGATTTTTTTTAAAATACAGAGTTTAATACAGAGTTTTACATCAGCGCATACTCCTATAGCTTAGTTTGTCATTCATCTAAAAAAGGAATTATATTTAATTTCCAGAAGCACAGAATATCCTAGCAGCTGTTAGCATATACAGAGTCTCCTTTGTTTACACTGTAGTAAAACAAGCCATAGTAATGCTTAGCAGAAAAACAGCTGGCAGGAATGAAAACTAATAATTAAGAATTGTTTCATTTTATGGTGAATCGTCTAAAATTTAGTTTTTTGTTGTGGCCTGACCAGGAATTACCCAGTCTATGTTAGGATAATTGAAATCTCCCTTTATTAATACACACACACACATACACACACAAACACACATATATAGCCTGACTTTCCATCATTTCAATATAATCATCAGTAGTTTGAACGTATGAGTAATGCTATATTCTTAAATCTAATTTACATTTGTGGTCAGATATTGCCACTCATACTCATTCTATGCAGAAAGCTGTCACTTATCTGAGGCCTTCCTTCTGACTGGCACTGATTGTCTGAAATGCTCTCCATCTATTTAGATGCCTACAGAAGATTTTTTTTTTAAAACCTGGGACTTCCTTGAATGAAAGAGACTTTACACTTTTCTTCCCCCATCAATGTATTTTTCATTGCCTGTTTTAACCATCTCAATTGTTTTTAAGCATGATTGTCTTGACAAGTACCTTGTCAAGACCCATCTTTTTATTCAGGCATTCCTTATAAGAATGGTAGCAACAGATTGTACTGATTGAAGAAGGGCTTTAGTTCAGTATCAAGGAATACTTTTTAAATTGCTTTTTATTCATTGATTCTTATGGTGCAATCTTATGCCATTTAGCAAATATGTAGAGGTATAAGATATAGTAGCCAGAATGGAGGAACACTCCACCTTTCATTCTGCCAGCATAAGCTTCCAGGGCATAAGAAATGTCATGGATTTGTCTTTCTCTGCCACCATAGAACATTTATTTGTTCTATTTTATTTATTATTATTTTTATGCCAGTCATGTCCCCTTCAAGGCAACTCTGGCTTATACAACTATTATTATAAACATATTATGTAAAGCATGAATATGTTTGCAAAAATTTCTGAAATTGTACTCACAGTGTATCTATAGGAACCTTTTTATCTCCTTTGTGTTACGCATATGGGAGTACCTATCAAAATCAAAGCTAAAGTAATGCGTGATCTTGCACTATAACTATCACCAGGAAAGTCTCTAAGAAAATAGACCGATATCTTATATCAAACATTAAACAATGGAGAAACCAATGAGAGATTATCTAAACCTCTCTGGATACCCCTGTTAGTTTATAGAATTACCATAAAACTGAAGATTAGGAAAAAAATGTAAGCTTCAGTCATACTAGCAGTTTTTTATTCAACTCTAGCAACATGTGAAGGAATATAAAATCTTGAAAATAGTGCCAGAATGAAGTAAACCATTAATGGGAAGACTTACAGAAAAGATTAAACCATCTTGAGAAAAAGGAAAGTGCTAGAAAGAAATTCAAAATAACCTTGCCTTAATTTTGGTGCTATAAAAATAGAAAATTATGCTGTAAAGATTCTATTATCTACTTTACAACAATAAAGAGCATCCTTGGCATGTCTGGTCTCCTAACCAGATAGGTTGGCATCAGTCTTGAAAGCTCATTATTCTCATATCAGAGAACCATTGAGTATACTGCTCTGTTCTCCTAGAAGTCTACCAGAAAAAATGAGAGGCAGGAGTATAGGTTGTTCTCAACTTCAAAAATTTGTTTAATCACTATTCAAAATTACGATGGTGCTGAAAAAAAGGGACTTACAATCAGTTTCAGTCTGAATAGAGCTAGAAGGGACCTTGGAGGTCTTCTAGTTCAATCCCTAATGCTCAAGCAGGAGACTCTACACCATTTCAGATAAGTGGCTGTCCAGTTTCTTCTTAAAAACCTCCAGTGATGGAATACTCACAATTTCTGAAGGCAAGCTGCTCCATTGGTTAATTGTCCTCACTTTAGGAAGATTCTCCTTAATTCGAGGTTGCTTCTTTCCTTGATTAGTTTCCATCCATTGTTTCTTGTCTTGCCTTCGGGTGCTTTGAAAAATAAGTTGATCTTCTCTACTTTGTCACATTCCTCACACTTATAACCTTCACAGCATTGTCATGGTCACATGATCAAAATTTGGGTACTAGTCAGACAAATGTATTTACAATGGTTACAGCATCCTGGAATCATGTTATTGTTATTTGTGATGTTCCCAGGGGGGTTACAAGAAGCCATGTCAATGGGGGAAGCCAGATTTTACTTAGTGACTGAATGATTCACTTAATAACAATGGAAAAAATATCATAAAATTGGCCATAACTCACTTAGCAACCACATAGTTTAGCAACAGAAGTTCCAGTCCCATTTGCAATCATAAATCCAGGACTACCTGTATTCTAGGATCAGATAGCTATCTTGCCTCCTTATTTGAGCATGCGTCCACTGATGGGATTCAGCTGGTTCGCACCAGTTCAAACAAACCAGTAGTTTAATTACACACACACACACACATCAAAGTGGATCCTGGGCACTGCGCTGCTTTGCAATGGAGAAATGGGCAATGGAACAGCCAGCGTGAGGGAAGGAGAAAGCTGCTTTCCCTCTTTCTTCTCCCTGCTCCTCCTCCTTCCCTCATGCTGGCCGCTCCATTGCCTGTTTCTCCATTGCAGTGCAGCGCAGTGCCCAGGATCCACTTTGATAGTGTGTGTGTGTGTGGGGGGGATAATTTAACAACCAGTTCACCCAGGGTCAGGTTAGCTGCCATGGGAGGGTCGTCCTGTATGTGTGGTGGAGCTGGAGGACGGGGATGGGCCACACATCCCACGACAGCCAACCTGACCCTGGGCAAACCGGTTGTTAAATTATGTGAATCCCACCACTGCATGCATTTATATCATCAATTTGAAATATGGAGTGAAGATCCCAGGCAAGAAGTAATATCTCATACCTACTTTGGGAGTTAGTCATTTTTAAAAGTGTTTTGGCAACATTCTGAAAACATGTTTTATTCACTCTTCTACATCTCCAACATCTGCAACAAGTTGGGTTTTTTTAATCAACAAAATATCATTTATTGAGAGCTGTGCATGATTACACATTTCTTAAGTCTGTAATCACTAGGGATCCCCATCTACTGCTCCTTATTTCACATCTGCTGGGTCTCCTTGAAAAAGTACACATTTACAGTAAATTGGACTTGAGAGAAAATTACAGTTTGATCCAAGTGAAAGAGGGCAATGAATATTTAACGACTTTTGACACTAGGTATGACTAATTTGAATACACAGTAATGACCTACAGAACCCTTCATTGCCCTGCAGTCTTCTTCAGATTCATATTTTTTTAATCTGATATTATGGGCAAATGTGTAACTGGTATATTAGATAATCTCTATGTGTTTTTTTAGGAGATGCATCTTTGCACAAAATGCACATGAGAAATATTTTAGAGTGACCTTGTAATTACATGTTTTTGCCAAGCTGGAAAACATGCATTTGCTCTTTCCCAATTGAACTATTACAGCTATTGGCTATCTATGGCCCGAATACAAATGAATCCTGCAAAAGTGCAATTCATTCTCATATGGCAGGCTTCTAAAAATGGGAAGGATGGTCAAAGGTTTCTGGACATTTAACAAGCTTTATAGAAAATGTGTCCCTTATTTTTCTGTATGCATAATCTATTTACTCAGCTTCTAGGGGAAAAAAAGGCCTAAGTTCAGATAGTCTACTCAAGAGCAAGCAGATTCAAATTTCGGGACCTCAAATTTGGTTTCCCTCCCTGTCTCAACTTTACCACTCTTCTGTTGTGCAAACAGATACCTCTGCTTTTCTCAGGCTTCAGATAGATACAACCAGACAAATCTGCACAAAAACTCCCTCCTTTCTCTATGACTGAAGGACAATTATTTCACAGTGGGGGATTATATGTTTCCCTTCTTCCACTCTGAAAAAGTGTTGCACCTTTGGCATGACAGTAAGACTGAAGGACATGGAGGTCTGGCAACTGATGCTCAGAAAGTTCTGGTGCTAAAGAGTGGGACCAGATGTTAAGGACTATGAGTCATCCTCTCACATCTGTTGCCAGGTGAAGATAATCACTGCTAAACCATCCAATTTACTTCAATCAGTCTGCTTCCCTCCTAAAGTATGGGCACAGTTTCCTGGATTTTATTATCAATCTTCCAGCTATACTGGTTTGCATGACTGTTGGTAGGAATGAATTGTTTATAAAAAATGCTTATTTTATTATTTGTTTCTAAGGGTCAGCTCTTTCCAGATCATATTTTTCAGAACAGGAGCTTAGTCAATCATGTGCTCTCAGATGGTGGGTCTCAGTTTAAATCCAAGTTTTGAGAAGTCTTTTTTAATTTTCTGGACATTCATTTTAATTTGTCAACATTCAGCATTGTAAAGAAAAATCAGAGAAGACAAATACTTTACTTGAGCATTACTTAACACTGTTAGGTCTTTTACCAGCAGGATAATTAAACTGTATATTCATTCTCTTGGAGAACATATATATATGTAGTTTATATGCAGCATCTGTGTAATATATTTACAGTGCATTCCTCTATCTGCATGTCTCCCTTTGTTAACTATGATTCTTGCTGCTCTTGCCCTCCAGATCTTCTGCTTCCACTATTTGTTGAGCTTCAAACTTTCAAGGAGGCAAAGGTTTCTCACCTCTTCTTAGGAAAATAGTTATATTTGGCCAAGGTTGCAGACAAGCATGCTGCAGAAAGGAGTTTTAAAAAATACTGTCAAGACTGAGTTGGGCAATTTGATGTGGCTTTCCACTAAATGTTTTTATTTCTCCCAACTGTCAAAATAGATGAGCTCAAGGTTTATTAACTCCTTTTAGTTATACATCTAGTTAACTCAATGATTTCCATCCATACTTGTCAGTTTTAATGATAATTCATCCAGTATTCCACCAGTCATTCCTTGTTGTGAGGACTTACCCTATCCTTTTCATTCAATACTATTTCTCCCATCCCCATCCCAGTCCTTATGTCTGAGGAAGAGGAAGGCACTGTATTTTGGATGCAGGATACAAAATGAGAAGCCAACTCCATCTAAAATCCCTGCAGAATCCCCAATCCATCACTTACCCTCACTATATAGATAATGACCCCAGGATGATTCTTTCCTTCCAATGACAGTTGCCATGTAATGGAAGGGGAGAGGGCATTTTCAAGCTCCATCTGAACTCTGCCTCCTTTTTTCTGTGATTCTGTCACAATGACAAGCCTAGCTGCAAGAAAGAACGGATGGTGTGCTTGTGTGCCAAACTGATCTTGATAAATTGCCTGGCCTAACTTTTTTTTTTTGCTGGATATGGAGTGATTTTGATGGGGGAGGTAGTGTAAAGGGATGTAGACTTGACCTTGGGAATGGGGAATAAATGAACTGAACCATTAATCTATGGGGGGAAGGAGGATACATAAAAAACAACTACATGGTCCTGAAGGCACAGTGGTTAAAATGCAGTATTGCAGGATAACTCTGCCCACAGCCTGGAGTCCGATCCTAATGGAACTTGAGGCTGACTCAGCCTTCCATCCATCCAAAGTCAGTAAAATGAGGACCATTGGGGGCAATATGCTGACATTGTAAACCACTCAGAGGATGCTGTAAAGCACTATGGAGCAGTATATAAGTCTAGGTGATATTACTATTGTTACCAGTATGGTCATAAGAAAGGAAAACATGACAAAGAAATTCAAATTAAGTTTTTCTGGATTTTGTGTAGTATAAATTAAACAAGAGAAACTTTCTATATTCTATTATTCTACATTATTAATATAAAAATATACTTGTAATTTATATTTTTTTTCTTTTGACTTACCTTAAAGGGCAGATACAATACAAGTATTTATTCTGTCTCCAATTATGATTTTGATTATTTCAAAAAGATTTTAAAAAATCTTTTAGAAATTGATTTTTTTTTCATTTTGTATTTCATACCCATTTGTTTCTATTGTTTATGGTCCTTCTTGTTACAAAATCAAATGTGGTGTCTCATGCTGCTAAAATAGGTGTTGGAGAATGTCTTGGTACCACAAATTCTTTTTATTATTCTTTAATAGCAATATCAATACCAATAGCACTTAGACTTATATGCTACTTCACAATGCTTTACAGCCCTCTCTAAGCAGTTTACAGAGTCAGCATATTGCCCCCAACAATATGGGTTCTCATTTTACTGACCTCAGAAGGATGGAAGGCTGAGTCAACCTTGAGCTTGGTGAGATTCAAACTGCCAAATTGCAGACAGCCGGCAGTCAGCAGAAGTAGCCTGCAGTACTGCACTCTAATCACTGCACCACCATGGCTCATAGATTATCTCTTTGAAGACTCTTAGCTTTGTCTTGGGTGTTTTTTTAAGTGCACTTTCTACCTTTTTCATCCCTTTGGTATCCTTTCCTTTAATTTCACATGCAAACATTTTCAGTTCCTTTATTATAACAGCAGGAAACCCATCACTTATATTAATCGACTAGATTTCTTTATACCATAGTGATGTAAAAGACAGGAATAAAAGCTTTGAAAAGAGTGTGGCTTTCTAGGCAGAGAAACCTTTGGATTTGTCTTGACAAATTGTTGTTTTGAATTTGTCGCAATGGTCTGATTGTGGCAATATTTTCTTTGGCAGAGAATGGCAACTGGTATAAAGACAATACAACTATCTACAAATTGCCTGTTTGCATTTCTTTCTCCCTGATCTCTATCTTGATGTAAACTTCATGGAACATGTCCTTTTAAGTAAAAATCTTTAAAATTGACCATTTATCTGTGGAAAGTGCCCTGAATACCAGAGGTGCTGTTTCAGAAGAGCACAATTACATAGTTATTCAAGTGTATAATTGTTCAACTAACTCAGTTCATTGGTAGATGAGGACACAGGGTACACACACACATACACAGAGAGAGAGAGAGAGAAACCTTCAGACCTATTTGCAGATTCTTGCATTGCTAAACTAAGAACTCCCATTTGCTGTTTCTACAGCTCTCTTTTTGTTTCTTCAGACACCATATTTTGCAAACTGTTTTTCTTGGCATTTTCTAATCAGGCTGTCTCCTTATTTGTGGGGGAAACAACAGCAGAGAAACCAGCTTCTAAACGATTTGTATTTGCTGCTGTCGCAAAAAGTCTTTATGGTGGCATCAGCAGACAATGATCTTTCTGAAAATATATGCAAACTGCTGTAAGTGCTGTTGCTCTACACTTTGCTGACATTTTGGCCCAGTGATAAATGCAGTAGCACAAGAAGGCCAATCCAAAAAGGTCAGTGCCAGAGAACCGATTAACGTGGCATCTGCTTATGGAGACACATTCCTGTGATGGAATATACCATTTGGTTCATTTTTCTTTGGGGCTTCTGGGCCATTAAATGAAAAAGAAAAAACAAAGGAGGTGACTTATGTTTTCTGGTTTGAAAATGTATCTTAATTATAATTAAAGAGTTAAAGTAGCCTAACCCTTCTGCTTTTATTTAAGGGAGAACTATTCAGTGTAAAATACAGCTAGTAGTTTATTGGTATTGGGATCCAAATTCTTCCTAGCTGCAATGAACTTTGAAAGAGGCTTACAACTATCTGCTTCTCAGTTTTTCCTTTTAAAATCTTCCACATGTGTATGGAAAGAATATATTAGATCAGCTGGTAGAAGAGGATGCAGAATGGCTGGAAGGCTAAATATCTTTTGGCTTTCAATCCTTTCCTATTCTGGCTCTTCCCTAATCTTACTATGTTCCCTTTAGGAACAAAATCAGATGGTTGTAAAGGTAAGAACTTCGAGATTTTTAAAAGGTTTTTAAAAACCAAACATAAAATTGTTTCTGAGATACAAACTTATTATGAAACATGATTGGAGGATGATCCTTGTGCTGTTTCTATATAGGCCTCCCATTAAATTGTTACTGTACTGGAATAATTGTGAACATGTCTGTTTGGATATGGCTAAAATGTGCTGGTTGAGCTAGGGCCTTAGCACATGGTATTACCTAACTAGCTTTGACTGATCTAAAATGCTAAGTAGGCATGGCCTTGGTTAGAATCAGGGTAAAGATTCATATAGGGGATTCAACAATGTTACTGATTTCATGAAGTAGAACATACATCTCCGAAATGAAAGGCAAAACCACTCCTACAATGACACTTCATGGATATATCCATGTAAGTCACATTTATCTTGAAAAAAGATTAAAGGTATGCTTTGTCACCTATGTGAACTTGTGGATATTGAACCTGCAGTAAAAACAGGTGTGGATGAATAATATTCTTTGGTCTTTACTAAAGGGACCTTGAAGGTCTTCTAGACCAGACCCCTTTTCTTAAAAACCTCCAGTGATGAAGCACCCACAACTTTATTAGTACCTAAAACTTCTGAAGGCAAACTGTTCCACAGGTTAATTGTTCTCACTATTAGGAAGTTTCTCCTTAATTCCAGGTTGCTTCTCTCCTTAATTAGTTTCCACCCATTGTTTTTTGTCTTGCCTTCTGGTGCTTTGGAAAATAAGTTAACTTCTTCTTTGTGGCAACACACACACACACACACACACACACATTATAAAATTTATAAATATGTTTATACATCATATAAATATACTAAATACTCTAATGAATATTCATTGGAACATGGATGGACAGTTCAGAGAATGCAGACCAGCTATGGCTCTTCGAAGCATTGGTGTAGTGCCTTGATACTCTCCTTATTTGCCAATGAAATATTGGTGGCAATTTAAGAAGATGAACCTTGTGCTACGCCACCAGGTTCGCAATCTGAATCATTTCCTTGCCTCCCCTTCCCTGCCCAGTTCAGATGCAAATAATGCATCCTAATACATCTGATTCTTGCTTGGGGAAAAAGTTTCCATGGAAGAAGAGAAAGGGGAGGAGGAAAATAAAGAGAGGTTACATTGTGGAACAATTTTATTCTTATTTATCATGTATGCTATAGAGTTTTTACTAGCTGCTTTTCAAAAACAGGAATTTTCCATTAGTAGAAGTTGAAATGTATTTTGCCCCAGAGACTGAATCCACTGGAACCTTCAAAAAACTTTAAATTAGATGTGTGTTGGTTTTAGAAAACAGGCTAATTTATCTGTAAGGCTCTGGTACAGAAAATAACCTAATAAGTAGAAGATTATATAGCTATGCTATTTACACAGCATTGTAATTATATGCAAGACAGAAGATAGATTTGGATAATCAGGCATTTTTGACATCTGATTCATATAATGCCGGTAATATTTCAGAACATCTACATCTTTCAAATACATCATTTAGCATTTAGAGTTGTTCATTTTCATAATGCATAGCTTTCAAACACTGATGTCTGTAAGAAATCTCTTTACATTATTCATACTGCTTTAATAATTATTCACACCTCATCTCAAGCTGACTTAGGAAGGCCAGGTGTGTAGAGCTATTTTTGGAAAGAAGAAAATATTTTAAACAGCATTTTAATTTGAAAGTGAACAGTGAGATGATAAGTTAGGCAATAGCTGCCTTAACAAATATCCAGTGTCTGTTGAGAGTATAAAGATATAAGATCTTCCCATCAGTAAGAAGAGCAGTACTGTAGGTGCTATCAGTCCAAGGCTAAGTCTCCACTTTTAATACTTGAGTACAAAATATAGGTAGGCCTTCTCAAATATGAAATATTTGTAAGCAGGTATTTCTACCAAATTAAATTTATTTTTTTAAAAAAACCTCAAAGCTATTATCTAGCTGCAAGTTGTACATAAACAAGATAGTTAGAACATTAGAACTTATATGCCTCTCAGGAGCATCTTGTCTGTCTGTCTGTCTGTCTATCTATCTGTCTTCTATTGATCTGTAATCTTGCTTACTTTTCATGCAGATAAGCTATATCATCATCCCCTCAGAGATTTCAACCTATTTCTATACATACTCTTTCGCTATGTCTTTATTCAAGGCTGCATGGTATTTGTGTGTGTGAGAGAGAGAGGGGCGGGTGGGTGGGTTATTTCCTAGTATAAACGTTTCTGACTGCATGATTGATTTGGCAAGACCTCTACTGGAAAAAACAGTCTTAAAATTGTGACTATCAAAAGAAAACTGCTTTCACACAATGCTAATATGCTAGTTTTATGTCTAAATGTGAACTAAGTATCATTTTTTCAGTGTCTAGTAAAGAGAACTTGATCTTTCTTCTTCTTACAGTATTCTATTGACATCTGCAAATGATATACTGCAGGACATAAGACAGGTAACCGGTTCAGTATTCTGTAATCCATATAACTCTACAATAGCAATCTTATTGTAAATAGACTCTTACACAGTTAAATATTTAGAAATATGGTTAATCCAGTCTGGAAGTATAAGGCATCATTATGAGTGAATAATTATTGATCACAATAATTATTGATCTTGTTTGGCATGGCGTGCAAATAAGAGATATTGTACAGATATATTTCTTTTGCCCTTTTTCAAAATCCCATTTCCTTTACTGGATATTTCAGTTACTATATATTTAGGAACTAAAACACCATTTTATAAGTCAACTCATAAAACTGTTTCCAGACTGGCATTATTTTAAAAAATGTACCATTGGCTGTACTTTGAAATGTGCAATTTGATAAGAAGACATATCAATGGTGTGGTTTATATATCCATGCATAATCACAATGATTTCTGAAATAAGTAAGGTTATTTAAAATGAGTTAAAAAAACAAAAAAGGAAGACAATTAAAAAGATTAAAAACTAATACGAGCTTTAAAAAAGCATAAATATGGGAAGAAATGGAAAGCTGAAGACAACTCTACTTAAAGCAGTAAATGCAGGAAGTCCTTGATTTATGACTACCCAGAATAATGGTCATAAATTCTGGTGGTCATGAAGTGTGGTGTTCAATGTTCACTTCACTTAAAGACCACAATCCCTGTTTTCACCATTTCAGTTGTTAAGTGACTGCGTGATTCGTTAAGTGAAGCATGGCATACCTCAGGGGTTGGGGATGTCCTGGAGGCCTTGAACAGGCCAATGCTCCTAATTTAATATTTTCCCAGTTCACCCATAGCTTGCCTCAAGCCTCCTAGGGCCTCCCCTACCCCCTGAGGCACCCCATGCTCTGCTTTCTATCCTGCTGGCTCCTATGTCTTTGGACCTCCTCTCCTCTATTAATCCACTTATGTTTTCTGAAGATCACCTTCAGGAAGGAGAAGCAGCCAATCTCAGAGATCATCCTTTGGGAAAGACAACTGACTAATCTGCTACCTCCTTCCTATAAAGATTATGAGAAGTGAGGACACTCAATTAGCCTCAATAGCATATGGCCTTGTAATGAAGGTTATGGGGCAGATCCTCTGGATGTGTTCATATATGGAGTTCATGGGGCAGCATTCTAGAGGCAGGTGCCATTTTGGGAATGGCAGAGGCCACATTTTGCTGCTGGTATGTAAAATACGGGGAATTGCTTGGTTAAAAATTAACCCAATGAAGAATTTTGGTGATGAATGACAATGTTAATCCAATGTTATCATTTAGCTAGATATATTAGCATTTATTTTGTAAAAAAATAAAGATCAAGTCTACTTCAAGTCTAACTTAATTTCTATGGAGATGCCTATGATTATTTTCTTGGTGACTATACAGAAGTGTCATTAACTTATCACAAATTCTAGTGTAGCATATAGTTCTGATATTTCCTGATAATCTCCCATTTACTGTAAGTACTAACTACTGCTTAGTTTTTCCAATATCAATCAAAATCAGCTGGGCTAGCTAGGGTCTTAGTAAATTGCCCTCACTTGTACCAATCACATCAGAATTAAATGTACACAAAGACAACGTTTATGAAACTACTAAAACACTCTCCCTTTCTCTCTCTCCTACACACACACACACACACACACACACACACACACACATATATATGCCTTCTTTGATAAATCTGAAAGTCTGCCTCAACAGGACAGTATACAAATATTACATATCAAAAAGACTATTTCAGCATAAATAATACAGTATTAATTTTCTTTGTATTTATAACTGACATTACTTCAATGACTTTAGCAACATTTATGTATGTAGCATAGTAGATAGTAACAATTTATATTTATTTATCTTCCTGCAGCTGTTTTTCTTTTTTTAAATAAGAAAAGAAAGCTCAATGGAGAAAAAACATTTAAAACAGGAGCAATTTATCTACAAGAAGGCAGACAATTGCTTTAAGCTGTAAGTCTTCTTCTACTATCTGTTCCTTGTCATGTCTTGTCTGGCCACCTGCTATTTTTGAGCAGCAGGTGAATGCAGCTCCATCTTGTGGACACAACCTAACGGATTACTTGTGGAGTAGGCTGAACTAAATCTGGAGATGAACAAGCACCTACCTTTCTTTGCATTCCAGTAGAAATATCCAGCAATCTTATATTGGTTGTCTTTGGCAGTCATGGTCCAGCTGGACAAACTTTCTGCTAGTCCTATCATCCTAACTAGGTACAGTTTGTGGTTAGTGCAGCAGATGCTGATGAATTATGCCTCAGGAGAAGTCATCTTGATATTGGCAGCCCCACTTTCTGTGATTATGAAACCACCCTTGAAGCATGGAAGTCATGAAACAATTTCTCAACCAAGACCAATACTCAAGGGTGGGCTGCTGGGGGTTTGCAGGGGTTTGGATGGACCCTTAATGAAGATTCTGCGGGGTTTGCCAAACCTCCAAATCCCACTCGTGGCTGGTCCTGCCCACCCCGGCCCACCTCTCTTTAGACTGAACTGTTTCTTCCCACCCTCAGGTTCATATGGATCACGCCCTATTAGTCTTCTGTAGAGCCATAAACCTAACTCTTTCCCCATTCATTGAGATGGGATGAGAGATGAACCCATTATGTTGTTATTTGTGCATTTTCTATACTGCACAGCTTTAAACATCTTTAAATGAAAATAAGTAAAATAAAATTTCATGCAATTCAGTGAAGGTTTATCTGTTGGCTCCTCTGAATGAACACTACCAGCAATTGTAGCACGAGGAGAGGAGAGAGGAGAGAGGGAGAGGGAGAGGGAGAATGAGAGAGAAAGGAAAGGAAAGGAAAGGTTCTGCTAATGATATGTGTGCCATCTAGCAAATAGCAGTATAAGCATATTAATTTCCGCTCAAATAAACAACTACCTTTTTGTAGATAGGGTAAAGAAAAGTGCTTTTAACTTTAGAGGAGGAAGAATTTTTAAAAAAAACAGGAAAAGAAAAGAAGGATCCCTGTCCCCCTTCTAATCTCCCTCTCCCTTAATAATTTGAAACTCAAACTCACTAGTGGGACTGCAATGAGAAATGCCTGAGAGAACTATCAATCTTCACCAGCAAACCTGAACTGCAGTAGCAGCACACTCTAGTCGCAGTCACTTGGTCCACTGGTCACAACAATCTTGATCTTCTCTCTTCAGCACAGTTCAGAATGGAAATGATTTGCTCTATTACTCTACCCTTCATCTTTCCCATCCAGCCTAAACCAAGGGCATCTGAGAGATCATTGATTTCCACCTGTAATACTGAGTAGATGGGAGTTTACAAAAATTTTCAATCACAATCTCAGAATAAAAGTCCAGTTTCAGCAGCTGCAGCAATCTAGAACCCTGAAAACAATGGCACTCAACTGAGCCAATGATTCTTTCATGCACAGAATGCACAGAACACAACTATTTTGTTGCAAATTTGAGAAGTTTTAAACTCGGTGCATTTCAGATTGGAACATGTCATATACCCATAGTGGATAGACGTTTGACAGTAAAGCATTTCAAATATTTGGAACTGTTAGTGTGCAATCTGTGGTCAAATTGAAACTGTTCTTTTCATGCCGTTCCATTGTTACTTCTTTTCATTCAAGAAAAGTCCAAATGAGGCTATTGAAATGCTGTTTTCCAGGTGAGGTGATAGAAATGCCAGAAGATTGGGCTGATTCTGTATAAACAGTATGATATAGTTCCCGCTTCTCACCCCTTGCTGTTAAGTTATACACAGTCTCTCTTCATCGCCATTCCCACAAACATACTTTGCTATTGCTTCCTTATTCATTAAGAGGGGAAAAGTGTCAGATGCAGCCTGACACGTAACTCTTCCCCATAGCTAAATATCACCGCACAGCAACTTGTCAGCCAACTCACTCAGAGCAGTTCCAGACAGAAAAATCAAATCCCAGGTGTATATCACTGCTGCCTTTTTGGCACTTGCAAGCAGCTGCATTAGCATTTTGTAAATGAGTTTAGTTTATGTTTTATTGGCAAATCCCAGAATGGCTCAAAAATCAATCTTCCCAGTATTTGCTTCATTAAACTAGTTCACCAAAACAGACATGTTCCTTTGTTTCATGTTCCTTTGTTTCATATTTAATGAGATTAAGACTTTTTAGTACTTTAAGATATGGTTGTCAATGGTCATTTGATTATATATTAAAATTATAATGGGGGTATGTTATATAGCTATGTTCTGCCACAATGAGAAAAGTGTTGTAAAGTAATGGGTTCATGTGGGTCACTTGGTTACTTCTGCCTGATTCCTTCCATTATTATAAATGGAAATTATTTATTTAATGTGTTATCTGAGTTGTAGACCCTGGAGTATTTGGAAACAACAAACCAAGATCCCTAGTTAAACGGCATGATAAGCAAATGCAATATTTAATTTCTTGTATTAGTGGAAGGACACAAAATGAAGCTTATAGAATCCATGGATTAGCATATACATTGTACAGTGTAATGTTCCCAACAAGTGAAAATTCTTATAGTATATTAGTACAGCTACCATTCTTCTTATTGTAAGTAGACTGTGACAAACAAAATATTTTTGAAGGATAGAGTGGAACCCTTATGCTAAAGCACTAGGACATATCATTTTTTAAAAAAAAATCATTTTTAATTATCTGAAAGCTCCTCTGCCAAACAATTTTGTAAATGTAAATCCCTAACAAGCATTGTTCCATAGAATCAGTCATACACTTATATAAAACAAGGTAAAGGACTCTGTCTGGATTTTACTCCACTAGTCATGGCTGACTGTAGGGGATAGTGGTCATTTCCGTTTCAAGGCCATTGAATCAGTGCTTGCTAAAGACATTTCCATGGTCATGTGGCCAGTATGACATCACAGAGTGCAGTTACCTTCACACAGAAGTGGTACCTATTTATCTACTTGCATTAGCATGCTTTCAAACTGCTAGGTTGGCAGGAGCTGAGGTGAATACAGGATCGCAGCCCATTGCATGGAGCTCGGGTCTCAAACCTGGGCTGCCGGTTTTCCACCCAAGCTCAGTGTCTTAACTATTGAGCCAGCATTCCATCCTGTACACTTATATGGTGAATATCAATTATGTTCTTCACACACAGAAGAGGGTAGGGTGTCAAAAAACAGTTAACACAGCAACCATTGCTCTGTGATAAAGCCTTCCTATTCATGAATCAATGCACATAAAAAGGGATGGGTTTTGATCATGCAGTCACAGCTACCATTTTGACTTTTTGAACCTTATCTATGGTTCTGAATTCACAGATAGCAAAGAAAATGTGTTTACTACAAAACTATGCTTCTGTTTTAGAAAAACTTATATGAAATAATAAGAGTATAAAAGTGACTTTTCCTTTTGATATCGGATTGATGGAAGCTCAATTGATTTCTCTATACAGGGAAAATATCATTTGGATGCACTGCTCCTTATTCTGATTAATGATAACTGGAGTTATGGCTGTTTGGTATTTGGGGACATCAGCAACATACAGTATAGCTCATTTTGGAGATAAATTAACATAAGATAAAATATCAAAACTATTTTAGAATGAGAATTGCTGCAGATGACAATGGATAATCACATCATTTATTTTTCAGGCTCATCTCAATATATGCAGAATGAATGCCACATGAATGTCCATTTAAAGATTTTATAGCATACATTTAGTATGTCATTAATTCTTGGCACATTAAAAGTGACTTGCATTTCATAATGTTCCGTTCTTCACTTGTAAATTAAACTGGTGGAAGCTTTAAAGCATGTGGGCACTGGTAAAAGAGCTATCACATGCATAACACTTGAAAAGTGATAATGGCAAAAACTTTTTAAAATTATCTGGTACTTTAATCCTACTTTTTTATCTCCTTAAGTCTATTTCTTTCACTCTACTTCTGCATGCCCTTCCATTTGCATTTTTTCAGAGAGAAGGGGGATATAAGATGAATCAAACCCAACAAACTTTGAAATCGGACTTGTTTGTTTAGGTGCCTGGATTTTGATAAATTAGGAAACATCCATGAAAAGAAAGTGGGATATATACTTAGCATTATGATTACCATCTGACAGGTTTTGACTTCCTCCTCTTCTCCTACATGTCGCAAAGGTGCTTTTTCAACTGGCTCTGGTTATTTCTTTGAAGACATTTCACTTTTCATCCAAGAAGCTTTTCTGAAAATCAGAAAGTCCAGTTGCCTCTTGAAAAGGCAGTTTTGGGACAACCATGACCTGGATGACTGAGAATCTCCATAGACATTCTTCTCCCACATATGCTACTGAGCATTGGCTTAGACTGGTCTACTAAGGAGTAGCCTGACATTGGAAAGGCATGATGTCTGCAGTGGGGAAGTAAAGAAAGTTGAGATGGCAACCACAAACATGCAATGAAAACCTCACTCCTTTTTCTTAGGTGCATCAAGACACATATTAAAAGGGATGATGCTTTGATTGCATAGTTGTGGCCATCATCTTGATTCTTTTTAAAAAAAATCCCTCTCTCTGGACAACCCAGGAACAAGGACAGGTCATTGCTAGTTGGGCTCAGAGGCATCTAGTACAGACTCTGATTATGTCATGTATATTGTAACATCTCACAAATGATGAAAATGATCTTAATTTGGATCAAGCCCATCATGAAGTGGCTGGTGCAAATTATATAGTGATGTCAAAATGTGCACAATGTCACATGTCCCACTTTTTGGGAAATACCTGTGGAGATCTCATGCTCCTGCACTTACAGAGTTGCCTGGTAGCCTTATGGTATTGGGTCTCAAGGATGACTCATTAGGGCATTATGAACAACATGGCTTATGCAGGAAAAGCAGGTGGTCTGTCAAAATGCCCTACTTTTTTTTTTTTTGGTAGTGGTGGTTCCAATGCATTTTTCATTTTAGGGGTTCAGGGTTCTATAAAATCTGAAAAAGATAATTTATGGGATGAGACAATACTGTCAGCCTTGGGAGCCATATTTGTAGAAGGCCTCTGCAGCTGCCACAATAAGTGCCTAGGAAAATGGGAGGGGAGATATTCAAAGAGAGCTGAGGAGATTAGATACAACAACATTCTTCCCCAGAGAGTCAAGGACATGTCAACCTGCACCTGGAGAAGGAGTGGCAGAAGGAAGAACTTTGGTTGGGATGAGTTGGATTGGGCCATGTGATCATGGATGGAGGCAGGAGGGCGGATCCTTGAATTTCTCTTGGGGAGGGAAAATCCTGAAGCTATCAGATTCAGGTTTTTCCCAGATGTGCCAATATAACTTCTTCAATAAATTCTTACTTGGATGAACTTTGTTTCCGAGTGCTGATTGTTGGACAAGAAGGGGGTTTCATTGGAATGCTGACAAATACTTTGTTAGAAGCAGTGTTGTATATGTTATGTCTAGTTTGTAGCTGTATAGTCTCATACATTTTGACTTAATGGCACTATCTGCTTATTTCTACAGACCTTGGTGACTGGTGAGAATGCTGACTTGCATTTGGACCATTTTACAACTACAACTTCATTTTCCAATCTCTCTTGCAAAATTTAAATTTTAAATTTCTGGGTAATTGACTTCAGTTGGAAGGGCCAGGGTCCTGGGAGAAACTTTAGAAAAATGTTTATTATTAAAATAATAAAAATCCTTGAGGAAGGTTCTCAAAAAGTCATATGATCCTTCTATTAAGGTCTTCCTTTGGCTGACAGAGGAAGGAGAAAGAATGGGGTATATTTTCAGACTGTTTTTTGTTTTAACAGAAATGTTTGATTTTGTGAGTGGAATATTATGTAAAAACGTGAGAATTAACTGCTACTACTTTTGAAGAAACTAATCTTTAAACGTTCTTGGGAGATTTTAGTACTTGCAGAACATTCTCACGTTTTGTCTAAAAAGTGTTGCCACCTTGACTCTCCTCTTTGTATTGCCACAAAATTATTGGATTATTCTTCCTTCATACCTTTTCTCCAGATGATGTAGGCTATTCATTGCATTATATCACATCTGTAATGTGATAAAATTAGGACAGCAACATGTGGTAAGAGACCTCAGTTCTGGAAATAAAATATTTCTTATACTGGAAATATATAAAGTATTATTTTATTAAACTGTCTGGAAGTTGAGGACATCTTTTCTTTTTTGCTTGAAATGTTTCACTACTTATTCAAGCAACTTCTTCAGTGGAAATCAAAAAGAAAAGCCCAGTTGCCATGATTCAACTTCCAGATAACCTTACCTGCATGACTGAGAATCTTCATTGATTTATTAAACTTTATTTTATTTATTTTATTTATTAATCATATTCATGTGGCCATTCATCTCGCAAAAAGCAAGTCTGGGTGGCATACAGCAATACAAATATGCAATATAACATACTGCAACTATAATTATTTCTTGCTTCAGGTCCTTAAGGGTATGCTTGCCTTAAAAAATAAATGAAGCTTTTCTTTTTTGCTGAAGAATAAGTGATCAGCAATGTAAATGACAGTGTTGTAATTATCTTTGATTGGCATCTATGCTAACTTTCAGAAAATAAAGTGGAAGTTGATTACCAATCACTAATGTATGGCTTTCATGTTCACCATAATTCCACTCATGAATATACATTAATCTGATGCATGACTTGTTATTTTTCTCTGCAAGTGAAAAGCAGTCAATCTCCCCACCCTCCCTCAAATTTGCAATGGAAACATTTTTAAAGAAAATAAATAGAGATGGGGAAATGATAATTGCTTTAGTATTTGGTGTTGGTTGTCTATGCTCCACATGAAGCAGGAACTGTGAATTTTATTGACTAAAACTGCAACACTTGATTAAATTGGCAGATGATAAGCATCAATAATAATTTGTATAGGAACACAAAATGATGCACATGGAAAATTGAATTTCAGGCACAGAATAAGTTTAAAGAATGAGATGTGTCTTTTTTTTTTAAGCATCTGCAATTCTTAAAGCATCCGTTTTGCTTCTTAAAATCACTCCAACCCAACTAAATGCAAATACATCTGTCCATTCTGGAAAATATCTGGGTTCACTGATGGAATGGTGGCAATTCAATGCAGCCAAACCACATTCTGACAACAGGACTCACAGAATAGGTTTTGCAATCAAAACTGCTCTGTCAAAGAACATCTCTAATCTACCCACTGGAATAAATGAATGCTTTTTGAAGTTCTGCTTCTCTGTCAGCAAATCTTCAGATATATCACCAATTCTCACAAGTCCAAACAAAGACAGGGAAGGTTTCTATAAGGACCTGGACAGATTATTGGAACAACAACAACTGCCAGTGACAAACGTATCATTCTGGATAACTTCAGTACTGGGAGTGGGGGTGGGGGACAGACCTCAACAACTAGAACAGAGACCTTGGAGAACTTGGGGTTGAAAAACTAAATATCTGTATCCGGCTGCTGCTGAGTAACTTTGATGTCTTCCTGAATAAATCAGGTAGGAAATATGACCAGACAAAATAAATATACAGGTAGTCCTCCATGTACAACCACAATTGACCCCAAAATTTATGTTGCTAAGTGAGAAGTTTGTTAAGTGACTTTTTTCCCCATTTTACAACTTTTCTTGCCACATTTGTTATGTGAATCACTGCAGTTGTTAAATTAGTAACATGGTTTTTAAGTGAGTCTGGTTTCACCATTGACTTTCCTTGTCAGAAGGTTGCAAAAGGGGATCACATGACCCTGGGACACCGCAATGGTCATGAATATGAAGTTGCCAAGTATCTGATTTTTGATCACATGATCGTGGGGACATTGTAATGGTCATAAGTGTGAAAACTGGTCATAAGTCACTTTTTTCAGTGCTGTTGTAACTTTGAATGGTCACTAAGTGAACTGTTGTAAGTTGAGGACCACCTGTACTTTATTCTAAGGCTGCATGAAAGAATATTGAAAGTCTGAAAGTACATTTTTAACTGCTAGACTTATTAGTGTATGTTCTTCCTCAATTTCTTTCTTAACTCTTAAACAATTGCTGATTTTTGCCCCTCTTGTCCAAAGGTTTTCTAGGCAGCATCCCCTTTCCCCAGGTTATTCATGCATTCCATTACATGTACCAAGCACAGACACAAACACAATGTTCAGATTTTCAAACAAGTACACAACAAACTGGATGCATTCCAGGTCCAAACATTAGTACTTACTTGATTATGTCATAGTACATCAACACAGTCTTAAAGATGTCACTAATACTTGTGAGGCTCTCATTGTGGCTTTCTATAAAAATAAGGGAAGCAAATCAGCCTGTGGAAACTACGGAAGTATCTCTGTAGCTTCCATCACAAACAGGATCTTTGCTCAATTCTTCTGAAGAGACTTGTCACTGTCTTGGAAAGGAAACTTTCAGAGATGCAGAGTGTGGATTTGACCAGAACAGAGTACAGTAGACATATTTGTCATGAGCTGGTTGAAGAGAAGTGCATCAAGTAGAACAAGACTTTTTAACTCTGTCTTCATTGACCTGATAAAGGCATTTTACACTGTAAACAGGGAGAGTCTCTGGATCATCCTGAAACATTACGGATGCCCAAGGAAATTTGTGAAGTTTGTTCAGCTACTCCCTGATGAAATGAAAGGATATTTAATCCACATTTGTTCAACAGCCATTTATTTTTTACTCAATGTCTTCTTGTTTTAGTCCACACATTTCTTAGGTACCTCACTCGCATTTCATCCAATCTATTTGTATTTTCTCCTGATGTATACAATTTACTTCTGTATAACAAAGTGGATAGAAGCACATTCTCATACAGGGCCATTTTCTAATCTTTCACCAACCTTTCTTCAGCACAGGCCCCATATGCCTATTATCATTCTATCCATTTGAACATTATAATATTCCTCTATCCATTTTTCCATCCTTAGATATCCGGCACAAATTCATCTAGTTACTCTAATTTTCCAACATTAAATCTGCAATTATGCACTCCATTTTCCCTGTTAAAACTACCTTACTCTTTGATATACTGATTTTCACATTCATACGCTTCACTGCACCATACAATCTAATGTTTGTTGCAAATTATCAGGGCTCAAAGCCAGCAGTAATTCACAGTCAGCATACAAAAATGCAGACGTACTCACAGCCCTGGTGAACACACCTCTGACATCAGTAAAAGTGTTTATTATGAAGTTAACCATAAATATATTAAATAACCAAGGGGGCATCACACAGGCTTGTTTTAGACCCTGCTTAGTGCAGACTCATTTATTAAACATTTCATTTATTGACATAAACTGAATAAAACATATTGTCATGTTTTACTTCCACAATTTACCATTTTAGTGCATTCAGCAATTACACTTTAATTTCACATTCATGCAAAAAAATAATAATCCATAATTTAAGTCTATTTACTTCATAATATGTCTCCCATAAAATAACAAATGAACAGTAAGCTTTATTTCTCATATTTCTCAGTTATCTGCTGGAAAGCAAAACACTAGACTCACACTGAACATCTCAAATTTTGCTCATACCCTTTCAGTTAGAATTTTACCAAACAATTTCCCAGGCACACTCAGTAAACTAACTCCACTGTAATTTTTGAATTCACTCTTGCTACCTTTCCCTTGAATAAAGGAAGAATAACCCCATTAATCTAATGGTCAGGCACAGCCTTCACACACAACACATTAAACAGGCCATGTTGCCAGTCCACACCTATGTATCAACCACACCTATGTATCAACGTTTCTCCAAGGGTGCCTTTATCCCTGCAACCTTTTTAGTTTTCAATATTATCACCTGCAAGACTTGCTTTTCATGATTTTGTTCCCCTCTTGGGCACTAATATTTTGTAACATTTATTTCAGTTTTTCATTCCAACATATCACATATAAGTCTCCAGAATATGCCTTCTAACATTCCCTCACTTCCATTTCACCCAAACTCATTTCACCTTTCACCACTTTTATTTTTATTTCCAGTCACTTTGCTGAAGGCTACTCTCTTTTTTTTTTGCTCCTTTCACCCACTTTCAAAACAACATTTTATTCCAGTCATTTTCCTCTGCCTCTTTTAATCTTACCTGTTCCTTGTTCTTTTGAGTACATTCATTACAGTTTTGTCTGTATGTACAATCTCTTTCTCATCCTACTTTTTCTAACTATCGTTCTCATACATATATAACAGTTTTCACCTCATCATTCCACCAAATAGTCTTTTTCATGCTTCCCGTTATGCAACTGTATACTCTATAATATAGTATAATCCTTTCTACTCTGGTCCAGGTGGTTTCCACATCATTTTTCTTTACACCTACATTCCATTCATTCTAATGAGACAAATCTATCTTCTAGTACTTCTCCCTACAAAGCTCATACTTTCTCTTTCTAAATTCATTGTGTTGTCATTTTGGCTTCTTTTATTTTTTATTTTTTTTTCCAATCCCAAAAATGTACTCATCACTGTTATGTCCTTTACCAATTCTCTCAATATTGTTTCATCATAAGTAATGTAATTAATCATGGGGTTTTTTTATTATTATTTGAGAGGACTCATAAGTTGTAAACTACACAACTAAGATCTTGTAGAACTCTATTTTCTGCTCTGTTAATGCTGTACATATATACAAGAGGGGTGTGGAGGCCTAGGGGTGAATACGCTCACCTCCTACTCAGAAGGTTGAGAGTTTGATCGTAGGCAATGGCAGATTTCTCTATTAGAGTGCAAAGAGAAAAATATCTACTGTGAACTCCACATTGGCATCAGGAAGGGCACCTGGCTAGTAAACGCTCAGCTCCATTCAGTCACCCCAACTACAGCCTGAATAAAGGGTTTACAAGCTTGTAAAAAGAAAAAAAAAGTTGTGCATACAAAGAATACACATGGGAATGAAGGCAGGGAGAAAGAAAGGAGGAAATTGTGGAAAACTTGGCCACTTTGTACATGAATATCTTTTGTGATGGAGAGGAACATTTTGAAATCAAATGTTTTCAATACTTCAAATCTGGCTTTCTGAGAAGTGAGATTGCCCCAGTTCACAAGGCCTCTAAAATTGAGGCACCCAGAATGGAACCCCTAAATGCAGTCTGAGGCATTATCAGTTAATTATTTCTACTGCATTACGTACCCAGACAATCTCAGAAACATAACTGTAATCTGTTATAGTCTTCACCCTCTTTCTCTCACACATAATATTGAGTTGCCTCTTACTCTTCTGGAATGCAATCCCTCCTTCCTGGGAATCTCCTTCCTTACCACATTCCATCACAATCACCTGCTATTACTGCCCTCACAATGGTTAGTAGGCAAAAAAGAGAGGTATATAGACTTTGCTTATGACACTGCACCTGCTTCTTTCTTCACAACTCTAGTAGTTTGAGGGAATAAGGGAGAGAAAGGCAGGATCCCCCAAGACTAAGATACCTTGCAAGATATAGCTAGAAATTACATTTGTACACTGTGTAACATGAGACTACAGTTGTAACATCATGGTTTCTTAAGCCACCACTGTGACCTTTACTTATGTGTAAACTTACCAAGTCACATGATTTAATTAAAGAAAGGAAGCCAGGAAGCCACATAATGCATCTGAATAAGAGTAGTGTTAAGTTTTGCAATATGAGATCCATCCATTCCCATAGATGTTTTAGGATGCTGCATAAAGCACAATGTATGGACATAATATTGCCACCTGCAAAACTGCTGCATCAGCAATCAGAATATTTTGTCTTCTAAGTTAAGCCTCATGCTTTCATCATTTGAATATATTTAATCTACTGCTGTACAAAAAATTGAATGCATCATATCTCCATAATAAACATTCTCCAACTTCTGTTCTCTCTTAGAAATGTAAGTTTCACATTTCTGATTCATTGAAAATATATTTATTATTTCTGAATGCATTTATTTCCAGAGAGAAAGCCCAAGAACATTATTACATATTTAGATTATTCCAGAACACAAGAGAAGATAAGGAGAGTTGACAAGCAATGTCTGTCAAAGATCATGAATAAAATTGTGAGCTTTTTGAAATTAAATATCTTCCCTGACAGAAGACCTGCTCGGAAACATAATAAATGTATTATCTCCAGATAAAGTGGATTCCAAACTGGATAAAAAATGTGGTTGTGCTGGATCAGAAAATGAATCTTAATATTTAAGTAAGTTGAGGAAAACATGGAGCCAATCTAGAGTTGCTATGCTAAATTCCATATTGGGGATAATTGGGAAAGGAATCCAAGAAGTGGAAACTATGGGTATTGTAGTTTATCAGATAGGGATAACTTTTCACAGTATCTGATGAATTAGTAATCTCGTATTTGTATTATTCTCAAATAATCCAGGTGAGTCTACCTTTGAGAGTGATTCAAATTCTGCAATCTAGGCAGAGGTGGGCTGCACTTATGTTGAGAAGTGGTTCGCTGGTCATGAGTGTGTGTGTGTGTGCGCAAGCTCACTTCATTTTCACGCACTGCTTTGGGGCTGAAACACAGCTTCAAACAGGCAGCTAATTAACTCAGTCATCTCTGGTGAGTACAGCAGGGGTGGCGTGGAACTCACCTGGGCATCGTGGGTGGGGGGAAAAGGTTAGTTATTTATGAAAAGCATAGCACAAGGGCAGGCGGTCGGGCCCAGCCAGTGATCATAGCTAGAGGTTCACCCGAACCTCTCCGAGCATGCTGCAGCCCACCACTGAATCTAGGACTCTTGAATACTTCAGTTGCATTATTTAGTAAAGGATTTTATTGCTCCTTCCTTAATTAGTTATTACCTGAATCAACCTCAAAATGGAAGTAGCAGTTTAAAATATCCAGGAAAGCTAGGACTAGATTAATTTATGAAATATCCACTGCCCTATGGGTCTATCCTGTTTCACACAGGTTGTAGGGCACGTCAAATTTTTCAACTTTCATTAGCTAAAAAATTAAGGGTGTTCAAAAGTTGTGACATGCCTTGGGGATTGTAAAGATATTTTGGTTACTTTAATGTAATTAGTGAGGTACTAATACCACTCTATAAAACCTTAGTAAGACCACACCTAGACTACTGCATCCAGTTTTGGACACCACACTATAAAAAAGATGTTGAGACTCTAGAAAAAGTGCAAAGAAGAGCAACCAGGATGATTAGGGGACTGGAGACTAAAACATATGAAGAACAGTCTAGTGAAGAGAAGTGAAGAGAAGAGGGGAGACATGATAGCAGTGTTCCAGTATTTGAGGGGCTGCCACAGAGAGGAAGGGGTCATACTATTTTCCAAGGCACCTGAAGGCCAGACAAGGAATAATGGATGGAAACTGAACAAGGAGAGATTTAACCTGGAAATACGGAGAATTTTTTCTGATGGTGAGAGCAATCAAACAGTGGAACATTGTGGGAGCTTTATCACTTCAGACTTTCAAGAACAGATTGGACTGCCATTTGTCAGAAATGGTGTAGGGTTTCCTGCTTGGGAGGGAGTTTGGACTAAATGATCTACAAGGTCCCTTCCAACTCTGTTAATCTAACTTTAATTTAAGTTAAGCCCAGGTTGAGGTATTGTTGTATGTTTAAAAAGTAAAGTCATACTCACTAGATGGTTGTCATGATTCTACAATCTCTCTACAACTTATCATCCATGGATTGGATGGAAATATATGGAAAAAGTACAAACTGTGCATATGTAAATTTTCTTTTTAATTGAATTTCTGTATTATCAGGTGGGGTGTGATGGCTCAGCAGTTAAAGATGTTGAGCTCGTCAGTTTGACAGCTGACAGTCCAAGTGCCACATGATGGGGTGAGCTCCTTTTATTTTCCCCAGCTCCTGCTCATATAGCAGTTTGGAAGCATACAAATGCATGTAGATACCACTTTCGTGGGAAGATTACAGCATTCCATGCACCTTGGTGTATAGTCATGCTGGCCACATGACCACAGAAGTGCCTTTGGACAATGCTCGCTCTCTTGGCTAAGAAAAGGAGATAAGCGCCACATGACTTGACAGAGGAAACCTTTATCTTTACCTTTATCTTTATTATCAGTATTCACAGTTAATGAAACCCTAAAGAGATACAGTAGACTTTAGATGCTTCCCCATTTCCTGATGTCAACAAGACACTTTGACAACTGATTATTATTTCTTTCATTTTCCTCTTGATATTCATCTACAAATCTGGTGGATGTTTCCCTATATAATCTTCACATACGGTATGTCTTATAGTATTAGACTCATGTACATTTTAAAATTAAACGACAGTTTAAATTGCTGCATTATCTGTGGTTAGAACTGCAATATGGAAAACAATAGAAGAAGAAAAAATCCAGGATTAATTCTAAAGCACATGGGTGTAAATCAGGGAGGGTCAATTAATTTTCCCAAGTCTGAGTTAGCTCTTTAGCATGTTCTGTGTTATCCCTCAAAAATGCATAGCTTCAGACACTGACAATTACTGAGATGCCCTCGAATAGTAAAAAGGAAATTTATTCTTCTCTTCTCTACTGCAGACTAATAAAATAGCTTACCAGAAAGAAGAGAGGATGGACAATAGGTAGGATTCCACCCAAAAAACGAGAACTAGATTCTGGGAAAGATATTCTTGAAAGTTATTCCAGGAAAAACTTAAATTCTCCATCCACTACTGCTGCATTCTTAGCTTATCATTCTCATCTAAACAGTTGAAATAAAAATTCAGTTCAGTTGTTACTTCAATAACAGTTCCAGTGAAGCCACTCTGAGGTGACATTTCTCTTGTAGATAACAGTGGCTGCTTGCTGAATATTGGTCTTATCATCAATTCTGATAAATTCAGATTTGTGACTCATTTGGTTGGCATTTCTCTAGAAAAGTCTGACAACTACTGGATGTTATATCAGTCATATTTTTTTCTAAGAGAATCTGCTAAGCACAGTTTTCCTTTCTTTTAATATGCAGAAAACAAATATCCTTCAAAAACCTGAATGTTTCCTATTATTCCAGGGGCAACCACTGAAGGACAAAATAAATCCCATGACATGCTGCCCCCAGGGAACACATTATAATAGATCAGTTGATAACATTTTTAACCACAGAAGTTACCAAAGAACTGTCAGATGTTTCCATTTCACAACAACACTGGAAGTTTTTTTAAGAGCTTGAAGCAAATCCCAGAATCTCCTCCAGATAGTTGTTTCAAAGAGATGACTAGGAAAAACATGATTTTATTTAAATACATAGTGCTGATAAGTCAGAGGTTTTTCCTAAAAAAAAGTCCATTTAGTCACTATTATCCAGCATAGGCTTTTTAACTAGGTACCCTCAAGACATATTGGGATTGCAATTTCCAAATTTCAGAGTGTTGCAGTCCTAAAGCATTTGTATAATGCAGCCATTATCATTTATCTCCACAATATAATTGACTGTTTTGAATTTAATTGAATCCTGTTTTCTGAAAGCTTGTTTTTCTAAACATATTCTCTTTGAGAGGGGAAAAAGGCCCACCCACCAACAAAAATGCAAAAGAACAGTGGTGTGCTGTTGAGAAAATTACTTATTAAGCTGGGGATAGTAAGATTATGTATACATAGACTCACAGTAATATGGGTATTTTTCTTTCTTTCTTTCTTTCTTTCTTTCTTTCTTTCTTTCTTTCTTTCTTTCTTTCTTTCTTTCTTTCTTTC
>JANHFL010003251.1:7330-34711 GCA_032468155.1 Oxyrhabdium leporinum | reverse complement strand
TAGATAGATAGATAGATAGATAGATAGATAGATAGATAGATAGATAGATAGATAGATAGATAGATAGATAGATGAGACAGAGAGAGAGAGAGAGAGAGAGAGAGGAAGGGAGAGAGAGGGAGAGAGAGGGAGAGAGAGGGAGAGAGAGAGAGAATCAGGAAAATTGCATCATATACTTAAAAAGAAATACTGAGTGTCCAGTAAACTATTAAACTGTTAAACTAGAGCAGAGATATAACAAAAGCAGTTTTGAATAAGGAACAGACTCTTACCCAGGAAACGCATACAATCAGTGCTCCTGATCACTTTAAATTAGTGATGGAAAAGAAATTTAATTAACAATCTAATTTCACTCATAAGATGAATGTGTTAACTGAAACAGTGTTATCTTCAAAATGCGCAATTCTATTAGTTTTGTGATTGGGTACATCTCTCTGCTAATCCATATGGGCCTCATGTTGACGGATCACAGTCAACTATAAAAAAGGCTTCATGTTGCAGTGGATTGACTTGGGCTGATAACAATAATGAATACAGATATTCATAAAACTTTTTTTTTCAAAACAAAACAAAATCAAACTAATGAAAGAATGAAACGAAGAAAAAATGTAAAAAATAGAAGATAGGTGAAAGCAATTTGTCCACCCCTAATTTTACTGAATTTGTTACTATTCTTTAATTATATTGGTTTCTAATGAAGGTTATACATTTAACAAAACATAGAAATATGGCCCTGGTCTTTAATAGAGAAGTTAGAATTTCAGCTGAAAGCATTTTTAATTGAACACTATCAAGAAGAAATATACATTTAGAAGAAAGTAAGAAAGGGGATAAATGAATAAACAAGGGATTTACAAATATCATTGAGCTTCTAGCTTTCCAATATATCATTGATTAATTATGAATAATATTTTATATCATTTTAAAAGAACAAAAATCACTAAAACTAAGTAAAATATGAATGCCGCTAACTATGATCAAAGCAGAATATATCATTAAGGAACCACACTAAATTCTATCCACAGTATTAAAAATGTGTTTTGATTAGGAAATGTTAGAAAACTGGATTACAAATTCTAAGTTTGAAAAAAATCCAGATTTTGCATATCCGTGTATTAAGTTGTATTCTAGGAGCAAATTTTAGTTAGGGTTGAGTATTTATCTTTTTATATTATTTAGTTTGTACTGTATATAGGCTTTGTAAAATTTTATCTTATTAATACTGTAAAACCTCCCAGGGCTACCCTGTGGTAATCTGGGCAATCAATAAATTTAATAAATAAATAAATTTCTGATTTGACTTAAATTTCATAACATGTTTACTTTCAAAATACAAAGTTATTCTAAACATCAAATCGTACTCCTACAATATAATTATCTATCCTTTCATTGAAGGAATCAAACACTTCTCTTGCTTTCTAATATCCTTGCGGTAGCTAGGTACAAATCAATTCATTATACTCAGAGGGAATGTATGGTTTGATAAAGTTTAATAACAATATTGCAGGTTGGAAAGGGAATTCGACTTTTAAGATTTATTTCATTGCAATATGGGTCATTTTCATACTAGAATGAAAAGCACCCTAAAATTGAATGTCCGTTTCAATCTGTTAAAGTGATTGATTGGTTGGGGTGGCAGATAGAGAGGAGCAAGAAGGAGAAAGGGAGAGTGGGAGAGAGAGAGGGGAGGGGAGAGAGAGAGAGAGAGAGAAGGAAGAAAAACCACAAAATTGGCATTTGCCAACTATAACTCTCCAAAGTAAATTTCTTATCATTCAGATTGAGGTATTGAACATGCCATAGGAGACACCTTTTTCACTGAATCACAATTTCAGCATTTGCTATTCCAAAATGGCTGAAAACCAGCTGGGTAATCTTGGACCAGTCTCTCTCCATCCATCCCATCTCACAGGGTTGTTATGGAAAAACAGGAGGAGGAAGGTGTGTTGGATATGTTCACTGCCTTATGTATAAAAATAATAAAAGTGGGAGATAAATAAATAAATAAAAATAATGGAGGGAATATATCTCTATATTTTCCACTAAAAAAGTAATATTGAGTGACTGTAATTGAACAGCTTCATGTGTAACGATTCAGCTTGAAAATCTGATAGAAGATTAGTGGACTTAGAGCTTGCTAAGAAGACACTCTTGCTTCCATCGTGCTTTCTTTGTATTAAAAAGGCATCATTACTCTTCAGCATCTTCTGTACCAAAGAAATAACATTCTATATTACTACTTTAAGGGCTTTTTACAGTCTTTGGCAGCAGGGAGCACATAATACATTTCTAAGTGGAACAGAATTGAAATAAAATAAAGTAGCATGCTATTAACCATCATCACACGCTGCTATTTACAAAGATAATCCCAATGTACCAACTAAAATTAAATCAATATAACTACAAAGAAAACTATTTGAAAAACTGTAAGGTGAATGAAACGTATTAAAACATAATATTAAACACATAGCTATAATATTAAATGTAAAGCTTTAGAAACAAATTAAATAAGTTATTATTCCACTTCACTGTTTCATTTTAGAAAATGTATTTCTGTGTACTAATAAAATAAAGATCTATACAAGATCATGACCAAAAGATTAATTCTAGTTTTATCTAAATGATAAAGATTGATGATGATTCTGATACTTTTTCATGTTTCATTCTCATGAAGGATTTAACGAAGAATTCAAGATGATACCTCTTGATTTACCTGTAGATTCCTGGATGACTTATAACAGATAGACAACATTGTCTACTTCCACCTGCTTAACAATGTAGGAAATTATCTTTGTTGAAACAGAGAATAGTGAGGATAACCAATAATGGAGTTTTCCAAGTGATCAAAAATTCAGGTCTGGCAGCAGAAAGCAATATTTGGCATACAGGGTTATATAGGGAAGGGCAGTCAAGATGGCAGTTGGAATCATGCAATTGAAACCCTGCCCCCTTTTTACATTTGTTCCAATGCACAGAAAAGGATGGGTTTCTGTTGTGGAGTCTTGGCTCTCATCTTGACTTTTTGACTCTCCATATGCAGATGTCTTAGGTCACATAACCTGAGGCAAGAATACATAAACTCCGAAGGAATTTTAATAGATTCTGTCAGCCCAACCAGACACTCACGTCCTCCTTCCTTCAGCAGCATTATAGCTATCTTGATCACAATTGCTTGCTATTACAATTGTCATTCATTCTGCACTTCCCATCCCACCCTCCTTTTTCTTTTACTCAAAATATTGTGTTTGTTATAAGTGTGGAGCCCTGACCTACAATAACAAATAATGTCTAAAATATCAGGTATGTGAGAGCAAGCACTAGTAGTTCAAGAGGAGGGAGGCTAACATCAGAAATAACGGCCCATCGGCACTGAGCAGTTCTTCCTGGCTGGACCCTTAAAAAACAAACCAGTTCTGGAAATTGTTTAAATTCAGTTGTAGCTTTATAAAATCAGTATGTTTGCTGCTCTAATCACACACTGAAATCTCCATGACAGAGTAGTTGTCATCAGGTAGCTGCCAAAAAGCACTTCAGTAGTATCTGTTAATTGGTCCCATAGCTGCATACGATTGAAGAGTGCTCTAACACGAGGGGAGGGAAATAAGTAAGCATGTGGGTAAAAAGGCAGTACTATAAAGAGTCACTATAACATAATCACACTGTTAATATATACCTTTTTTATTTCTCTAGTCACTAAATGCTTAGTGAAATGAAACAGGTTTAGACTGCTGCAGCTAATGGTCCACAACTCTATAATTATACAAGCTTTCCTCAACTGGTTTATTAAGACAAAACCAACTAGCAAAGGCAAGCATTCTTTCCATTATCAATCTTTGAAAACCCTTCTCCACCAAATCTAGACTGGGGGGAAAAAGTCTTTTTTGTCAATTGAGTGAGACGAGCTGATTTCTTAACTAATAGGGAGCCAGAATTGAATGTTCAAATCACCATATAATGAACTTGAAAGAATGAAAGGGTGAACTGTCCTTATCCCTGTATGATTCCAGGAAGTTTGAAATTACATTTCTGCAGCAGGCCATTACTTTCCTAGCATTGTTTGGCTCAAATAGATGGGATGTCTAACTGCCCTTGTTATGAGATGCATGGGCCTGTGGATCTGAACTACAACATCTTTAGTGATCCTTGAGATGTAATTCAACAGTGGTCAATGTTTCCTTTTTAGCACAGCTAAATATCATGATATGAAGAGGTTATACAGGATGTTTATCTTTAAGGAAATTTTTCTCAGAGAAGAATATTAGATAACCTCAGATTTCAATGTTTTGAGATGGGAAGGTGCACTGTTTTTGTTCAGCTCAATATGGATATTAATGTACAACTGTGGCAGATATGAGTAACATATTCCTACTGAAGATATTCTTAGCCATTACAGACTTGTCTGTGTAAATCCCAATTACTGTAATGACATTTTGAAAAGGTGACTCCTTTGTATTATTTCAATATGAAAACACATGTAAATATAGTGGGCAGTCCGGAGTGTGGTAAGATAGAATAAGAACGCAAATTGAATCAATTTGTAATCTTGCTTGGGTTTACTAATATTTCCATATATGTACATCTAGATTTCCTTCTGTATTCCCTTTCTTATGTCTCTCATGTAACATACTTAGGAATGGAACATTTACTACTGGGTCAAGTAATGCCCAGGGATGAGTAATTGATTGCAGAGTTCTCACACTGAAAGGGTAAAACTCAAGGAGATATGTTATCATGTCTCTATCTTTTCTGGTACAAAATTGTCAGCTGGTTAGAATAATCCTAATATTAACTCCACGCAGAGGTACTATGTTTTTTTTCTAGGAATGTGTCTTTTATGATTTCACACCATGAAGGATATTTGTGATCCCCTTTGTGGCTATCTTGTTTCTTTATCAGTTATAGATTCATTCTCTTAGTTTTTAAGAACTTCAGCTAGTTTACAAACTTGCTTCCATTGTGTTTGATCAACATCCTACATAAGCTCTAGGTAACCTTGTGGCTCTTGATCTTTGCTTGTTTGGGTGCAAAATAATTCACTGTAATTTGATAGCTTTGGAGTTAATGGATCTTGTTTGTATTCTCTCCAAATGTTGGTGGTCTCTTTAGGTGAGTTTTCCACCATGCTAGTTACACACTGTGACTTGTTCCTTGTTCTTCTGCATCTTCTCTCGTCAGACAAGTAGTAGTATCCAATATTTGTTTGGCAAATATGGCTTTTATGCAAACTGTGATTTGCACTTTTCCACACGCAGGTAGCTAAACAGGATTAAGTAGTTCTTGATACAAATGCATAGTTCTCTGACTTAGAGACACCAAATAAACATGGCTTGCCATAGAACTACAGAACTACAAGCTGTAGTGGTTACTTCTATTCAGCATTCAGTTTCAGTGTTCAGATTTCATTCAGCCCATTACCAAATCTAGACAGCAATTTAGCAATTTCACAGTCTTGCCGTTTTTAGATAACACAAAGAAAAGGGTTGTTATCTAGCTACTGATATGTAGCTACTTCTCACTTTAGACTTCAGCTTGACCTCATGCCGTATATAGCACATATTTATATAACTAAAAACTATGATAGATTATTGGATCAGACAGAATTTCCATTGTTGCTGTAGAAAACTAGGCTGATAGGGAAATATGGTGAGGAAGTGGCCCATCCTATCCTATCTATGAAGCCTGTGCAGCTATTGGTAGTTGCATTAACAATTCAGACATCAAGTAGAAACAACAAGGTAGCATCCTTCCCCACTATAGTTTCTCTTTTTAAAATGTACTTTCCCATTTTAGCATCTAACAGAAAAAAATGGAGTTTATTTCTGCAATCCTGACCTTCAAATGAATGATTTGGGAATAAGCTCCAAAGAAGAATCCATATGATGCAGTGTTTGAGGTTAAGGCTGTGCAGTATCTCATACCTGTTCTATTGATGAAGTGTGAAGCAAATCTGGCCCATGGACAGAGCAGTAACTGACTCAGAAGCATCTTTTCCTTCCTTTTATCTTTGGAGCTGCATTTATTATTCAAGGGATGGGTTGCCATGCTTTTGATGGTGAGTCAAAAGCATGAAAATATATTTTGTTGGAGAGGTAAACAACACACATTATATCTTGGGGACTGTCTGGAGTTTATTTTACTGTTGAGGCTGGCAAGAAGAATATCCAGTAATATTTGCTAATGCTTGCTACAGAGGCCATTGAAATGTACAAAGTATTCAAGTATAGGAGGAACGATTTTCCAAAATGGGGAGAGGTGTATCACCAAGATTGTTGACATTTCTACATGGACAAATGTTTGAAGGAATTTTCAGACAGTCTACTGAAAGCACAAAGGAAGCATATGTTATTTGTACTCCCTCTTCTCTGTTGTATATCACTCTAATTATCCTAGAGAATAAAATGGTAGTGGCAGACCTGATGAGTAAAACAGTGGTTACACTATTGTAGCTACTAGTGTGTTAATTATTTTTACATTATTGACAGGAACCCAAATTAAAGATCATATTAGCTTTGCTTAATCCTGCAGTTGATAAATCTTTTGATAGCTCTACTTGTGACAACTGAGTGACTATCAGCAAAACAACTTCTGATTAAGCACATAAACAGAGATCAGAAGCCCTTAACCAAATGTCTCAGCATGGAAAAGCAGCAGATAATAATAGACCTTTGATGTGAAAGTTAAAGAAGACTTATAAACAGCATGAAGTCAAATGTCCAGGACCCCTCCCAACATTTTCTGTATTGTCATTGTGACAGAAGTAGAGCTACGGCAAGTGTAGAAGAGCAATATAAGAAAAGTTTGTAAGACAAAAATCAAATAAAAATGGAAGTTAAATAAAACAAGAACAGATCTATTCTAGTCTGCCTTGTGGGACAATGAACTGTATTTAATTGGGGGAAAAGATTGGAAACTATTATGCATGTATGTGTATTTTGTAGGCATCAAAATTTCACTTCCACCTTTGGGATCATTAAAATAGCTTCTCACTGAGAAGTCATAAACATATTATTTAGACAACCAAGAGTGGGTTGTCAAGCTTTCCTCAAATGCAGATATTTCCTTCTTGTGTGAGGTGTACTGTTTTGATTATGTAAGCAATTGCACTTGGAAAATTTAATTGTAGTGTAGCAATTTACTCTCTGGCTGCTTTTCATTAGATTAAATACAAGTATTACACATGTGAAAACTTTTAAAATACAAAAAGTATTTAACTCTGATGTCTATTTCCATTTGTGGAAGGCTGTATTTTATTTCAATCTTTAAAAATAAAGATTATTTTAATAGCCCCCCTCTCTCTTTCCCTCTCAAATAAAATATTAATATTGAATGGCCAGTTCAACTTACCTTTACATTAATTTGGTTAATGAAAGAAATGGACTGTATCTCTTCAATCTGATGTTGATTTTTGTGGAAACATTCAACAAGGCAGAGCCTTTCTCCATCAGTGACAAGGAGTTGTCAAGAAAGCGAGAGCTTTTTCAGAAATTGGAAGTTTCAAAGTCCTCCATCAAGAGATAACAGCAAACTTTTCATTATAGCATCAAGAAAAAAAACTGAAGGCAAAAGAAATACAATTATACAAAATGAAATGTGTGGGTTGAGAGAACATCTAGAAATAAATGCTTAGAGGTAGTGGAGTAGATATTGAAAGGTAAGGGAGAAAAGCAAGAAAAATAAATCTAAGACAAAAAAAATACTTCTATTTTCTTGTATGAGGGATGACAATAAAATGACAAACAATATAGATAAGACACTACTCTTTAAATAATTCCTGCTGAAAACTGAATGTGTCTTTTTGTTTCAAAATGCTGGAGATATCAAATAAAATCTATTACTGTTTCTATATTTGATTAAAAAAATTCTAGTTCAGTTCTATTCTTTAAAAAGGCCCCATGTCATCACCACCATCATAATCTGGTTTATTTTTATCTTCCTGCCTCGGGGGCATTCAAGAGACATAGCAGAAAAAAAAGCACAAACATTCAAGACTGAATAAATATAAATCATCTGTCAACTGACTCAAAATGGCTTCACTAAACATCTTGACTTTTAAAAGAAGTTGATACCATTTTCAACAGAGCACATTCTACAACATGGCATTAATTAAATTGATTTCATATATCAATTATATAATTAAAACTTTCTATTTAAAATGCCTTAAACAGATTAAGCACACAGCGAGTAAAGATACATTTCCTACTCTAATTTAATTCTGAACAGAAGAAGCCAAACAAAGCTTTTCCACTATTTACTGCTGCTGTTGATGATGATACACCAATAATACGTGTTATGCCTGATCCAATTACAGTACATATCAAATTAACTTACAATAACACTGATAATTGAATGAGTTAAAACTACATAAAGCATCATGTATTTATAAAAAACAATTTTAAAAATGCAAACATGTTTATGTTCAATAGACATATCTAAATGTGGTAATAATGAAGAGACCATTTCAGCACAGAAGAATGTGTTAGCTGTTTCCTGAGCCCACTAGACAATGTTATGTAGCTAGTTCAATAAACTAAGAAGAGCAGTGGTCAGGAGAACATTGGTGGACCAGACAGCTACCAATGTCTTCAATTTTTTGACACCATCTAAAAGTCATTCCATACAGTTAGATTGGACAGTACAGTAGTATATGCTACATCAAAATCACAATTTAATTTTTCACAACAGTGAGCAATTGTATCTACAAAGTGTTTTACACACATGTGTCACAACAGAATTTTGAGGAGAGCTACAACCACTTTCTAGGGCAGATAACAGTGAGATCATGATTACCCTAAAATAAAGAACAGAAAATAGAACATGGTTATATGCAGTATTTGGGGACTAGAGAATAAATGCAACGTCTCCCATATGAACATTAGTCATTTGAGCAAAAGATAGTGAGCATGCAACTTCTTGTTATAATTGAAGTTTAGAACACATCCAGAACATGTCAACGAGGCCTCAAAGTTATCTCTTGGCAAATTCGACATGAATGTTGAAGCCTCCACACTCACTGTCTTTGAGTTCTCCTGTATGACAATAAAGGTCACTTAAGCTTGCTCAGTCATGGAACCCTTTGGGAAACAAGGTAGATGGCATACAGACCGAATCCTGTCTGCTTTATTGAACTACATCAGATGAAGATCTGGTAGACCGCTTGAGTTGGGAAAGAATTCCTTATAAGATGTAGTCTTATAGACCACAGGAACTCGCTCCCAATCTGAGTTGAAGCTGGCAGAGTTAAGTCATAATCGTATCATCCAATCTTCAGATCAGGCCCCTCCTCTTGACTAAGTCATTGACTCTGTACAGCAAAATCAAATCACATTCTTTTTAGATGAGTCTGCCTTTTAGAGCTTGGTAACATCTACAGTATATTGCATCATCCACTACTGCCTCAGTGTTATTTATGGGCCTGATTTAAATTACCAGCTTGGAGTTTAATTTTAAGGTCTTAAAACCGTATGACAGATTTTCTTGAAGAAATGTATCCATTTATTCATATCAGTCTGCATCTGCAACTAAGTCTTTTATCTTTTACTCAGCAGTGAGAATAATTGGGCTGTCAGGAACAATAGAAAAGTCTTTCCCGACAGTAGCCTTACTGCTGCACACACTTTCAACTGTAATTGATCAGTCTTCATTGTAAAAGCTTTTCCAATAGTTTGAAAACTTACTTTTGTATGTAAACACTTTGTGGATTGTGACTGGAGAATTTAGTCAGATCGTTACTGATGTTTTTATTGTGTATAGCTGGTATGTTTAAATATTGTTAGCTTTCCTATGGAGTCTTAATATTTTATTTAGATTTCTTTCTTTTGAGGAAACCATCTTAAAAACATCTGTTTTTCAAAGCAGCAACTGTACTGTTATTTTTAATCGCTACTTTTGCTCCCATTTTCATTTTCTGTATTACTGGGGCATGGCCTATTTTGTACTAGATGTGCAGAAGCCTGTCGTATACATTCCAGCTCTACCTGGGAAATACATCAAATTTACAATCATTCAATGAAATGCTAATTATAGCACATACTTCCTAGCAATATGTAAAAGATTATAGCACTGGGCTACCTTTTAATCTTTTTCCAGATGGTTCAATGATTAATGTAATGGTCTTTGTAAGCCTGCCCACTGCTATTAGTGTTTGTTATTCAAGACACAACTAATTTGGTATTTCTGTAGAAAAGGTACTTGGTAGTAATTCACAGCTGAGAGACCATCAAGAACACTACACTATTATATCAGATCCCATTTTAGAAGACTAAGTTTTATCAATCACCTAGAACTGTTGGGGAATGGGTTCCCCCCCCCCCCCAGTAACTATATATATATATATCTTGAAGTATATTTGCTCATTCACCCTAAAAGATATAGAATTGAGGTTCTAATAACTTCCTTATTTCCCTTGATTTTTCTCCTCCACGTTTCCTTGTGCATCCAGATACAACTGCAAGGACCTTTAAAGTGCTCTTTTTATGCCTTCCAGCACTGCATCAAGGTTAAAAGCTATTAATGCCATCCAAAGATTGAAAACAGACTCATGTGACCGGCAATACAAGTTGTTGAATTTGTAGCAAGATTGGTTGAACAATTCAGATAATGGCTAGAACATCTAGCCAAATAATCATGTATATAATGATTGCCATCTTCAAGGATTGTAGAAGGTAGTGAATGAATATAGGACAAGAAAAGGTAAAAGAAAATTTCCTTGAAATTGAGATTTTTTTTCCATAGCCAAGAATAAGTGCAATATATCAAAAATACTTACTGGGTTTTTCCCGTATGTGAATAATATCAATTTATTGTCATTATTTGAAGTTAGTCCTTCTTAATTATTATTTTCAGATTTGTTTTTAACCTAAGTTTAACATTAAGAGCTAGTAAAAATAACTCATGAAACAATTTGCATGTTCTAAAATCTACCAGTATTGATTATCTACCAGTATTGATATACTACAGCATATTTAATGGAATGACCTTTATAATGATGTCTTTAAATTTACAAATTCACAGGGATACTAACGCAGCTCAATAATTGTATAAGGAACCCTAAATAAAAAGAATGGGGATTTCAATTTTTCAATAACATACAGGTACAGCTATAGGAATGCAGAATTTAAAATCAAAAGATCCATTATTTGAGGTAGATGCCTCCTGATTGACAAGCAGAGCAGAACATGGTGTTAGATTCAGGTTACTGTCAGTGTTCCATCGAAGTTTCAACAAACCGCTCAGCACTCAGATAATAATTAATCCAAATCAGAGTTTATTGAAGAAATCATGTTGGCACATCTGGGAAAAACATGAATCTGAAAACCCAGGTTTTTCCACACCCAAAAGAATTCAAAGATCCACCTCTTTAGAATCATCATACATCATATTCCCCAATCAAAGTTCATACCCATCATCCCTCATTCACCTTGTCACTCCTCTTCCAGGTGCTGACTAGGATGGCCTTGACACAATTACAAATAATGTTATTCTGTCTACAACACCTTCTAACTACATGAGAAAGTAAACCCTCTTTTATTCGCATACACTTTTATGTGGCAGCTTGCAGACGCCTTGCAGTTATGGCTTCCAAAGCTGACAATTACAATACCAATGCCTTTAACTTGATTGCTGAAATGAGGAGAAACAAATTTGTTTCTTACTTTTCTGAGAAGAAAATTACACTATAACATGTTTTCCCCATTTTAGTTTACTTTATCTATCAATGAATTGATAACCAATGCAATACCAAATTCTATCCCATAGGTAAGTAAAATTTTGCGCTAAATGGACACATTTGAAAATTTGAGAACATGTTATGGACTTTTTCAGAATGGCAGCCATGGGTGAGGGCTTGCCAATTCACAAAATGGCTGTTATTCTAGGCATGGTCATTCACAAGGCTCCCCTTCATAAGAAGCAAATTGATAAGATTAGTCTCTACAATTATTTTAGTACTTAGTGTACTTTTAATCATCCCACCTACATATAGCATTAATTTCAATGACTGATCTAGATTAGCTCTTGTTTGTTTTGTATTTTTTTTCTGAGCTGGGATGGAATATTTTTTTTTTTGCGAGCTGAGGGCCTATATAGATTCTTTCAATAAAATATAGTACATTAAAAAAGATTAAAATAAAATACATTTAAAAAAAATCAATTATGACACTAAGCTTACAAACACCTGCATGCCTATGAGACTGATGAGACGCAGCTGAGAAAAATAGAAATCTGATGTTGTTGGACAAGTCTTTATAGCATGCTAATTTTCCAGTTAAATAATAACTTTGAAAAAGCAAACAACATCAGATGGTATAGAGAATCCGTGGTGTCAGGGAAAACATCTATGGCAAATAGGAGACCATAACCATCAAATTGCCAACTGCATATCCTACCCCAGTATGATTCTTTGGCCATATACATTATGGAAGGCAGATTGGAAATAGCTAATCCAGTCACCCATTACTTTTCAATACTTGAGTTTGCTATAAAGCTTTCTGGTGATGTGCTGGTCAACTTGAATTTAGAAGCTCACTACAATTGACAAACAAATACTCTCTGCTTCAGGGCATCTGTTCTGACATCAACATGCAACCTGTGATTTTGGGACATGGCAGCAGTCATTAGAGTTACTTTTTAAAATCATCCGAATTAGGAACTAGAGCTACATCTGATGGTAAAAACTCCAGTTTAACTATGGGGATGTGTAAATAACTTCCTTTTATGGTTCCAAGCCTCCCCCCATTTACTTTTAATGGATTGGCTTCAATTCTAATGTTGCTTTTGAGAAAGAACAGCCTCTCATTCACGTTTTCCATGCCATGTGTAATTTTTATATATTTTTGTCATTTCTCCCAGTATCCACTGTTGCTTCAAGTTAAAAAGGCCATATGTTGCAATTTGTGGTTCTCAGTCCTTTTGTTGTCTTTCTTAGCACCTTTTCCAGCTCTAAGGTAGTGCTTTCCAGAAGTGATTTTTAGGACAGAAATTGAAATACAGTCTCACATAAATTTATGGTAGATTATCATATTGGCTGGTTTATCTTCAAAACCATTATGTTTCCAAGTGCAGGATATATTTTTTTTGCAATAGTGGTATACTAAACTGATACATGAACATTAAGTATTTTATTTTATTTACATTTGTTTTATTTTATATGACTGAAGTCAAAGAAAATAGATCACTTTGGGACACTTTGGTAAAAATGCTGATTGACTAAGAATATGATAATTTTTCAAAAAAACGAGAATTAAAACATAGAAACCTTTTGGATAGATCAGTGATAAGCAAATAAAACAGTAAGCTGTTTCATTAGGTATGACAGCCGATTGATGTTGGATAAATGGATTATCAGGGAATCTTTTTTCACAAGGTTTCCAACATAACAGTGTGGTATGAACTGTAATTCATTAACAGAGGAAGGAAGGAATTTGATGACTGTTTCCTATGGAGTTTAGTGAAAACTGTGACCTCATCTTGTTCAGACAGCAGAGGGAGGGAGAGATGGAAAGAGCAGAGGATATCCTAGAGACGGCTCACTTTTGAACCAATCAATTTTGAAGGCTGCTGAGATATGACCTTCATTCCACATAAAATTAAGTGAGGCATAGCTCAGGATGTAAACATGGTAAAGATGTATCATTTATAACATTGATTTTTAATTGCTACCAAATGTGCTGGTAGAGCTTGGAAATGTTTCATGATGTCAGGAGACAGAATGAAATGTCAGTTTGATCCCGTTAAGGCCAAGAATTGCCCATATGAACCAAGATGGAAAGCAATTCATTTCTGTTTAAATACTGAATATGTTTTTGCTGACCGTAATTATCATGCAACCTTACTATGTCAAAGCACTGAAAAGCCTATGGCAGTTATGATGCCTGCAAGGTTTCTGTCTTAATCCTGAGGTAATAGAATTAATGTCATTGCTATATTTTGCTATGTGATGTTTCTCTGGTGTCAGAGAAAAACAATATTTGCATAATGACTAGCAGCTTCCTTGTTATGGCTATAGGAAACCTTGTTAGTTTTTTCTTTCTTTCTGGGAATCATAAAGCATTTTTCTCCTATTACAAAAGTGGGAGGTCAGAATGAGGGAATTCCAGAGCATTCTGTAGAATATGGATATTCACACTGAAAACTTGGAAGGACAGAAGACGATGTCTTTCCAGATAAATGCAGTTTATCAAATTCTTGGAAACACACAGAGAGACGCATGGGCACACACACATGCTCTCTGCCTCTTTCTTTCCAGTGATCAGTGTTCAAGTTAATGCTGTCAATAATCCTTCTAGATTATTTTTCATGCATTTTTAAAAATCCCTTGTCACGCAAAATGAAAAGCATCAAGTCAAACTACTGAGAGGCCATATCTTCACAGAGAAGGGAAGGGAAGCAAAAGGTGGAAGGAAAAATGCCTTTCAGTTCCCATGGCCTTGTTGTGCTGATAAACGTTTCCAAACTGAGGGAAATGTGGCCTTCACTTTTGCTTGATGCCTCAACTAAGACTGACAACTCTCATTATTCTCTCTGAGGTATTTTACAACCTCTGGTAGTACTGCAATCTTGTCTTCAGCTCAAAATGCTGCAAGGCACCCCTTAATTTTCAAGCTGCTTTTTCCAATCCCTTCATTTAAACATTTCTTCTGGAAAGGCAAACAGAAGTGTCCCTTAGTAATGTGTGCACCATATATATCATCTTCAGGCACAATATGCTGAATGTGATGGGTCCAACAATTGCCAAAGCACACCAATCTGTTAATTAAAGTGGACTGAGCTGCAAATCAAAAGTATTCATGAGCAGCTAGTTATAATTTTTAATTTATACTGAAATTTAAAGTAATATGTGGCATATTCTAAGCATTCAGTGCTATAATTCAAAGTCCAAGTCCCATTTTAATCATACTGTGTAATCGTATTTACATATGCAATATTTTTTAATAGTAAGTTAGAAATTTTCCCATAAATCTCTCTGGAAATGTGGCCAGGGAGAAGGATAACTATAAGATCTAAACTGTCTTTTAAATTAACTTTCTCTAGGGAGAAAAAACTATTTTTCTATTGTGTTTTCTGCATTTTTGCTCTGATATTAGTTGTAACTTGTTACTCTGCCATTTTGTAGATATTGTCTGTGAGGAAAAGCATTTCCATATATATCTCCCTATATAAATACTTTTAAGTGTATTTTTCTAATATATAACTTTTTCTGCCAGTTATTTTCATTAATTAATGCATTTGTGGATGTTTGTTTTGTCATATGTGTGTTGTATGCTCATGGTTTGTTTTAAAATTCCCAAATTTCCAAAAGGATGTATTTTAGCAGGAAACAGTGTGTTTGATTCCTGAATAACTAAGAAAATATGATTTGGTGTATTTATTTATTTATTAAAAAAATAGCATTTTATCTATTATAAGCAGGATTAACACATCAAAACAGACTGCTTCTTAGCAAAGAAGTGTGAAAAAGGATGTTTAGTCTCTCATTATTTATTCAAAGTATATGATGAATATCTATTAAGGAAATTGGATTGTAAGATAGTGTGATTTTAAAATTGGATGAAAAAAATATCAACAACCTGCTCTATCCAGATGACACTATCTTGACAGCTGAAAATGCAAAGGATAACAAACTCTAGCAATAAAAGTCAAGGAACTCTGTGAAAAAAATGGACTAAAATTAAATATAAAGATCAGATTTATAAAGGGTAGGACAGTGAGAATTGAAAATGAAGAAATTGAAGCAATAAAGTCTGACTTTTAGGATCAACCATGAACAACAGTAAAGGAATAAGCAGTCAAGAAATACGCTGCAGACTAGTACTTTGTTGTGCATGAAGGCTTTGAAAATTATAGTTAAATATGATGTGTCTATGCATAGAAAGACCAGAATCATTCAAACCATGGAATTCCCTGTGACACTCAATGAAAGCAAACATTGGATTTTGAAGAAGCAGGGTAGAAAGCATATTGACACTTTTGAAATTTGATATTTGAGAAGGCATCTTAGAATACAGTGAACAGCCAAGAAAACAAATGGATTATCAAAGAAATCAATCCCGAGTTCTCACTGGAGGTGCAACTGACTATGTTCAAAGTAGTGTGTTTTGGACACATTACAGAAAGACTTAGCTCTGTGGGGAAGACTCCAAGTCTGGGAATGGTGAAAGGAAAGAGAAGAGGACAACCAGGAGAAAGATGGGTAGATTCATTTACAACTGTGATGAGTGCCCTGTTGAAAGACCTAAATAAAACCGGTTGGGGACAGATCATCATAAAGAAAATCTACCTATGCTTCCACTAAGAGTTGACAATGATTTGAAGGCACAGAGTCAATCCATCCATAGGACTGATCCCCGAGCTTCTGTTTTCTTACTTTCCCTAGCCCTAAGACTCTCACTTTTTTCTATTCCTGCTTTTTTTCCAAATCCTGAATTGTCTGAAAAATGTAGTGACACAGAGCCCTTCTTCACAGCCATATAAAGCTGTACTCTTCCCATTTTTGAATCAGCAGGAGAATATGCTGACACATATTGAAGTGCCTTGATAGCCTCACCCTATTTTTCTTCAGTCACAAGGCCATTTCAATGCAGGACAAGTGATTGATGGATTCCTCTAGTTCCGCTCCTCCTTCCACTGAGTAGGAAAAACAGCCGCCAAATGCTTTTCTTAATCTCCAGTGTGGCAGGATTGGGGCAATCACTGTGCCCTGTCTTCCAGGTCCATTTTAGCTTCTGCTGCTGGAGAGACCTGGTTTCTCACTTCAGAATGTGATGATAAGGCACTGCATAGACTTGTTATAGACAGAGTTTGCCATTTGTTTATTTTTTTAAAAAGAAAAAATAGATGGGATGTTAAGGAACACTACAGCTGTGTTTTTAAAAAACAGGACTATTACTCTAGAGACTAGCTCTGGTCCTGTGAAAGTTGATGTAAATCAGTAAACAGATCAAGGTAACTGTGTTACTGTCTGTATCCCAAATGAGTGAAATGCTGGTTTCCTGCTCCTTATGCCAACCAGGGATTTTGCATTGCTGTATTTTTTCTTGCTTTACACAGTTCTGCAACAAATCTGAAGCTTGTGATGCTATTTCTTGTGACAATAGAAATTATGCAGCATCTTCAGCTCTGGCACATTGCTGTCATGGTTCTGTATGTCAATGAAAATCTCACACTTGGTCCACCTGGCAGGGAAGAATAATCTATGCCAAATGATTTTGAAGCAGAACATGAAATATAAGATAGCTCCTACCCATAGACTCTTAGTTTAATAGAAATATAAAAAAACAGAAAAAGAAAACTAGCACTGGGACACCAGGTCCATTTCTGGTCTTATAGCAGACATAAATACATGTACCAACATTCATATGTTCCAGAATATTTTTCCAGCAATAACTAATAAAATGCATCAAAAGGTAAGAAGCAGAAAGGAGGAAAAATGGGTGACTAAGATCTATCTCTTTTTGAATTTTATTTATAATCCTTTTATTTAAATAGACAAAGAAGAAAATCATTTTAATTTTATTGAGTAGCTATTGCTTTTAATAATCAATTAGTACAATTTCGGAGGTTGAAAGTTATTATCAGTGAAAGGTTTTAAGAAATCGCAGGATAGCCATCTAATATACATGGCTGGATTGTTTTTCCCCCACACATTACAGAAGTTGGACTAGCTAATCTCTTTCAGCTCTACAGTTCTGATTGTATGAACTTTTAAATGGGCGTAGAACTGATAAATGTGAATAAATGGATAGTGACTATCTCATCCTTATAGAAACAATTCTGTGCCCAGTTAATATTTGAAAAAAGGGATGTATTATAGGGAGATTATTGAAATCACTTCAAGACAAGACACGAGAAGAAAAAGACAAACAGAATGAAAAACCAAGCTAAAGTTCACTTTTAAAAAGTTATTGAATTCTGCAAGACTATCATTTGCTATGACCATTTTTGTCCAGTTCTGATTTTTACAGAAGGATATTGGAACAAATCCTGGGCAGAACCAGATGGTCATGTTGAGGTGAAGGACTCTATGAGCCAGTAGTAAAATAAAACAAAATAAATTTTGGCAACCTAATTACTAATCCACATTCTGCCTTGGTAGCAAAATCATTAAGGGCTACTATCCTTATTTAAAGCAGAAGATAAATGAAGGAAAGTGATTAGTAGACTCTCATGGTTTTATTTACCCTATCTTTTAGAATGAGAAACAACCATCAATTGCTCTTCCTAACAATGTCCATAATTTCATTGTTCCAATAGTGAATATGTTAAAAAAAACACACCCTTTCACTGTTCTACTGTAACCTAATTCCAAGTGACCATGGAAGGCATTTACCAGTGACCAGAAGGAAAGGATCAAGCCCACAGCAGCCTATAGTGGCCACTAGGAGCTGAGCAAATACCTACCATTGACTGTGGCATCAGTCACATCATTGCTGAATCCTAGATCATGTCAACAGAAAAAATTGCTCCAAGCAAAGAGGATGGAAAAGAAAAAAAAGTATGATGTACATATGAATCCACCGAGAGTATCTAATAATTAATATGTATGTATGTATTCATATATGTATGTGTGTGTGTGTGTGTGTGTGTGTATTACTGCTTGTAATAAATACCGTACATCATTCACCATAAAAGGAGAAAGATATAAAAAGTACTAATACTTCTGAACATTATTGTGGACAAGATTCTGCAGAATACCATGGATAGTCAAGAAGACAAAGGACCATTGAACAAATCAATCCAGAGTGCTCACTTGAGAACAAACTATCATGTATAGGATACATTATGTAAAGAAACAGCTCTTTGGAGAACCTGTTGAACTAAGGAAAGTGGAGGGAAAGAGAAGAAGATGACCAGCAGCAAGGTATCAGTTACAGGGATGATGGGAAGGCCTGAAGGACCATTAGAGATACATTATGCTGGAGAAGCGTTATTTTTATGCTCACTAAGAATTGATACCAACTTGATGTCATATAAGCAATCAATCATTCATCACATAGGCAAACAGATATATCAAACTACGTGTAACAAGTAAAATTAAATTTTAGTGTCTCCCTCTCTTTGTCTGTGTGCGTGTGCGAGAGAGACATACATACATTCATACACAACACACACAAACACACACACACCTGTTAAACAGTCACATTTAAAATAAAATTCCATTTTTAGCACAGTAAAAACATATATATTTATTATCATTGTGGATACAGCATGGTGATTAAGAACATTAGTCAGTGTGTTAGTGGTTGTTGGCCTGAAATGCAGTAAAAATTTGTGACTTTTTAATTTTAATTTTTATCCCTCAAACTCATATTTTTCTGGAGCTGACTAGCTTCATGCACATATGCTTTTGGTTTTAATGCAATTATAACATTGACGGGAGCAAAATAATTTTGCAATAACTGTTAGTTCTATAGGAATGTAAACAACTGAGTAAACAAAGCAGTACTATATTTAAACCTGATTGGTATGGAATAGATACTTTTTAGTATATTTTTAGATAGTTTAACTGCTAAACTTAAATTTCTTATTTTTGTTTACTAGGAGATTAGTTTTTTACTTTAAAGATCGGCTGAAAGCAACAGTGCTTCTTATTGCCAGTTCTGGAAACTCAAGTAGAGGATGATTCTAGAAACTAATTATCTATGTAAATTCTCAGACATTCAGGTCATAGTTGCCCCCAAAGAGTCTAGAAACTAATGTGGAACTTTTTAGTTTATTTTACTGTCATTAAATCCTATTAAGAGATATTTCAAACTTTGTTGATAAATTTCACTTTGATTAGCTCAAGCAAAGGAAATCATTTGTTATATGTATTATATTTATATTCTTTCTTAGCTATGACCATTTTTGTGATCTCAAATAAAAAGCAGTTTTCTAGTTTTGTGTACAGGTAGTCATTGACTTATAACAGTTCATTTAGTGACCATTCAAATTTACAACGGCATTGAAAAAAGTGACTTATGACCCATGTGATCAATGACCATATGATCAAAATTTAGATGCTTGGCAACTGGTTCACATTTATGACTGCTGCTGTGTCACAAAGTCATGTAATCACCTTTTGTGACCTTCTCACCAGCAAAGTCAATGGGGAAGTCAGATTTACTTAACAACCAAATTATTAACTTATCAACTGCAGAGATTCACTTAACAACTGAGGCAAGAAAAGTTGTAAATTGGGGGCATAACAAATGTCTAACTTAACAACAGAAATGTTGGGCTCAATTGTGGTCATAAATCGAGGACTACCTGCATTCACTAATTTCTTTTATTTCTTTGCTTAAGTCTATAAATAGATGGTTTTTACATACAGCATAAAGTTTAATATTGTTCAAGCACACATTTGTTCATATGATAGAAATTTTATCTCCTCTTCCTCTTGGGATTACTAGAAAATAGCCCTAGAAAACATGTCAGAAATTGTGACAGGGAAGAGGAACTGGTTCTGTCATATTCCATCAGGCAAACCAGTTATCTTTAATGGAGTGGAAGCATACAGTATGTCTCAATTTCAACTTTTATGCTTGTATATTTTTAAAAAAAGTTTAACAAAGACACAATATTTCACCTCCTTTTATTCAATCTTTCTCTACCTCACTCCTCTCCCTCCCCCTTTAACTATGTAACTTTCTGCCAAATATATCTAACTAGACTCACTTGTGGGATGATGATCTCATGCAATTTAAGATATGCTTTTAGGGATATGAGGAAAAATCCACAGTCCCATTTGTAATAAATTATAAAACAGAAAGGAATACGATTTCTACTCTTCTTTTCCATTCTTTTTTGCAGGCGATAATAGAAGTCACCTGAGCAAGATATTAATTCACTTCTTTTTTTGCCTGAATGGTAGATCTCCTTAATGCATACTTTGTGAGTTGGGGGGAGGGGGTAGTTAGTCTTATTATTTTGCTCATCTATTACATCACCCATTTTTAAAATGTCCTTATCTACTTAGTCAGACCTATTACCCAGTAATGTGAAATAAATTATGAGAAAAAAACGGATCCTATGCATTAAAATGAATACAGAACAACTAAACATGCCCCCTCTCCTGTATTCCTACTTTAGCAAGTTTACAAAGGACAATTATTTTAAATATTACTAACATTTCCTTTTAAATCTAATCATTCATAATAAGACAATTTATCTGAGTGCAGAGTAAGGACACTACTGAGAGCTAAATTCTGACCATACTTTACCAGTGTTAATCCAGTGTTAATGATAGAGAATATTAAGAGTGATTTCTTTCTTAAGAATGATACTGCACTCTTGTTAAATGCAAGAACAGAACAAAACAAAACATGAACAATGGAACCTTAAGATTCGATAGCGGAAAATAGAAGCATTGTTGCCTTCTACCTCAGTGTAATTTTTTTTTCTTCGTTTTTTTTTCTCTTTCAAAATCAATAATCAGAAATATGTGGGAAAGCTGGAAACAGTGAAATGTCATCTGGCATTATATTTTAGGTGGTCTTCCCCACCCCACCTCATCCCAACCTTGAATGTAAATGCTGAATCTTCCAATCATTTCCTCTTTTAAATTATACTTCAGATAGGTCCTTTTTGCATGGAGAGAACAATGGCTTCCCTTAAAACAAAACAAAACTGGATAAGCAGTATGAAAATAAATTAAGTTGATGATAAGCATCCTGGAAAGTGTATAACACTTTGAAAACCTGGAAAAAATGAAAAGGATTCATCCTATGCCAAAAATACATCACCATGGTACTCAGTGAGACTTTCGCAGAGGAAAAATCCAAATTTCATAATTTTGTAAGACCCTTTGTTAAAGTGTGTGCAAGTTTCCATATTCTTTAGGATAGATGTTATAAAAGCAGAAAAGAAAAGAAAATTTCCAGCATTGGAAGAGATATTATAGCCTTGAAGTCTACTGTTGAGTCAGTTTTCAGATGCTATAGCATGATGGCATTTGTTGGAGAGGTAATTATAATTTGAGTCACATCTTACTAAACATTAAACAATTAAAAAATAGTTTCACTCAGCTCTGTAATTAAACATGCCTTTAGAAAGTATGTTTTACCATAAAAACATTCAAGTTTCTGGCAGGAAAGCAAACATTAAGATTTCTATAATCTGGGCTCAGAAGCTAATCATGGTTAGATCTGGTTAGATCTGAATAGAAGATAAAATTGTAGTGACTACAAACATTTTGTCATCAGATCAGCCTTATCACCTAAAGTTGGCTAGATTGGAAATCTCACTACTCTTAGTAGACCATGCTTATTAACAACTGTTGTAGCAGAATGGCTAGACCAATGTTTGTCCAATATAACAACTTGCTGGTTGGGAAATTTGGGGAATTAAAGTCCACACATCTTAAAGTTACCAAGTCTGAGAAACACTGAGTTAGACTAACTTTCCTGAATCCTCTTGTACAAATCTCCTTTAGTTGGCATCCTATTTGGAAAATAAGACTTTTCCAAAGCTACAACTATGACATTGTTTTAATACTTCTATGGAATCCTGTTTATATGGACATACATAGTTATATTTGTGGGATCATGCAGCACTGAACTGGAGGTATTCTGCTATTCATCAGTTTGGAACCATTACCTCTTGGGTTTAGTTAGCATGAATGCAGACGGAGATGATGTCATCTAATACAAGAAAATACCATTTAATTGCAAGGGAATTCCCAACTGCTTTAGAAAAGGTGCATTCTTCATGCAACTGCTTTATCTAATGAAGGGTGAAATCTAGAATCTCCGTCTATGCATCAAAATTCATATCAGGTTCTGAATAGGAGGCCAAAATACTTGTTGGTGCTGAGGGTCACATCAAATTTATTTAAAAGAATGTTATTAATATTGCACGGATTGTAACTCTTGGTAGCAGAAGAGCTGCATGATTATTGCAAATATTTTATTTTATAAAATTTGGTTAGTACAGTACACAAAGATGTAAATCCAGCTTTTTTGGTCTTTTGGTCTTTTATCCTTTACATTGCCTCAGAATTATGCTTCTGTCACTCATTATAAATTAGCCTTACAATTGCTACCATTAAAATCCCTTTAATATAAAGAAATATGTAGTGGAAACTCCTAATAATAGTAAGCATCAACTGTATATACAGATTCCCTTAATAAAGATGTTCTTTATTATACCAGTGGCACTCCTGACACCTCATATAATTAAATCTGATTTCACTGTCTCGCTACTATAAGCATGACTGGAGGTTCCCTAATTAGTTCCAATTATTCTTTCTGGAAATATGTTCCATTTGGAATGATATTGTAGCTTTCTCATAGAAAGTAGATCTTGTTGCTGCTTTCTGTTCAACTGTATATCCACCCCTAATCATGAAGCACCTATATGCAGTCAACTGTTTGAAGCAACAAAAAATAATTTAATGTAAATAGAATAAAGGATTTAACAGTGTTTTTTAACAAAACAGTTTCATGTTTTAGAATTTTCATTCCCAAAGACATACTAGTCTAATTATGGATTTCAGACATTCTCAGTTTTTACATTTCAAGGTTATTTTTAAATGTAGAAACAGTAACATATTATTTATTTGCTTGCTTGCTTGTTTCAGAGGATTGTTCATTTATATCAGTGATTTTCAACCCTTCTCATCTCATGGCTCACATCTCATAGCTGAGAATTCCAGGTTGCAAATCTGGAAGTCCTAAGATGTCAGAGGTTGCTGGGCAGAGGTGGTATTCAGCCAGTTCAGACTGGTTCTAGCAAACTGGTATTTCCGGTGAACAGTTGGCCCCACCCACCTGCCACTGCCCTTTCCTGTCCTATATTTCCCTGCTTTTTAGCTCAGCTGATTCACACAGCACAGCAGATTGCCACATCTCAGCTGTTTTACTCACTAGCGCTGACATAGAAGGTAAGTTTTGAAGCTTAAAATGGGAGGTTTTGTAACGCTGCGCATGCATGCAAATTGCGTGCTCACCGAACCAGCTGCAGACTTCACAGAATTACGTCTCTGTTGCTGGGGGTTTCTGTGGAAGAAATGGAATCAGTCTGCCTCTGGTGATATCACAGAAATAGGCTTCAGGTTGCACAGTTGTGTAGCACTTCCTCAGATTTACTTTGGCTTGCTGATGGGAATGAAGATTCTTGGGTCTCCAGGTAAAGTTATCTGGAAATTGAGTTATAGTGACTGGACGTCTTTCTTATTGGTTCAAAATGTTTCACTGCTTATCCAAGTAGCTTTTTAACTCTGAGCAAGTTGATTAGGAGGACTCATATATGACTTCCAGGGTGGGAGGTTTGTTGATGTGACATACCTCTGGATTTTTTGTGGCACATAAGTGTGCTTTATAGCCTTGGTAGCACAGTGGTCAGAATGTAGTATTGCAAACTAACTCTGCCAACTGCCAGCAGTTCGATTCTGACCAGCTCAAGGTTGACTCAGCTTTTCATTCTTCTGAAGTCAATAAACTAAGGACCCAGATTGTTGGGGGCAATAGACTGACTCTGTAAACTGCTTAGAGAGGGCTATAAAGCACCATGAAGTGGTCTATAAGTCTAAATGCTATTGCTATTGTTCCAGCACAGAGAATGAAAACCACTAATTTATACTATAGGTATTGTTGGAGCCATGGCAGAGAGCACCAAGGCTATCAGATATGCACTAGAAAAATTTGAATGGCAACTAGACAGTACAGAAAATCATAACATTGCTAGTGGTCACATAGATTTTTACATTCACATTTGGTAGCTCTTTATAATATATCCATCAAGGGATATTCCCTGCTGTTTTCAGCAATGGGCCATAATGAAGAGAAGAAGGAAGGATGGGAGGCCTGCTGCAACTTTTTCTTCCTTCTACATGTTGGAAGGAGCAAAGGAATATGAATCTACAACAAAATGTCCATTACTGTCTTCAGAAAGCCAACAACTACCTCACGTTTGCACAGTTATCCTGTCTGTAAATGTAAATTTGCCCTTCCTTCCTATTTCAAGCCAGATTTCTATTCCTCATTCCTCCACATACAAATTAATGATGTTATGATCCACTGATAACATAGAATCTCAAAGGTGGTATCTTATCCTGCCACTCCATTCCTAGATGAGCTTTTGATATTGCACATTCTGTGATAAAGAACTGATTGGTCTGTTCTATCTCTGAAGTTCTATGATACCTCCTGTATGTCTCAAAGGTGTTTTTTTTGTTTAGAAGACCTGGATGATTGAGAATCTCTACAGATACCTCCTGCATGATTCCTGATAGTAGCTTTCTGAAGAAGAAAGGGGAAAACACTCTCCTTCTTCCAGCTAATAACCTTTTTCCAGTGGATCAAAAGCCAATGAAAGGACAGAAAAGTCATTTTGCCTGCAATTCACTGTTTTACTGGTTCCTTGCCAAGAAATGGATCAATGTTTCTTGTGACTGTGTCCCCCCAGACAGAAAACTTTTGTATTCTGCAACATTCTAAATTGGCAGAGGGGACTTAATCAAGCACTGGCCACCATTAAGAAAATGCTGGTAAAACAAACAAACAAAACAAAACAACACTCTACCCTAGAGCAAGAAACCTAGGCATCATAGGATAGAAAGGGAATATCTGAATACAGAGCTGTACTGTATGGCAGAAAGAATTAAAGCAAAATCTATTGTAAACTTCAGCATTTGAATGGGAGCTTCCTTATCCAAGTGGAACAATTTATCACTTGAAGTAGATTGAATAGGAGGTTAGCTGATTTGGATCCTTTGATTTTACGTTCCACCAGATACTTAAAAGAAAAACTTCCCTTGATTATAAATCAGAATTTGGTTAAAAATAGAAAGCATTCTAGGTCACTCTGAAATAATGTCAGCTGCAAATCCATAATTAGCATTATAGTGAAAAATGTTCCTTTATGTGTTAGGGGTGATTTCTCATCCTATTCTCTTCATCTGTTTTCATTCATTGCAGTTGTTTTATTATTGATGTCAAGAAGCTATTCAGAATTGTATGATTAATTTTAATGCAGACCTTTCTTTTCTGAATAATTGATGGGAAACAGGATCATAGATATTCTGAGTCCAATGCTGATATTCCTTCTCTCTTCTTATCTTCGTAGTTGTAACTTCTCATTTCTTCATCCCAGAGGGCAATATTCCTTTAGTTGGGAAATATTTCAAATTCTTCGGTCTCCTGTCATTGTAGTTCAGGCATTATCAAGTTTATAAGTCTGTACTTTGTTCTGTTCAATCTAGAAATTCATATTACATATAGAAAAGGGCACTTGATCTTTTACAAAAGAATCACTGCCTTTAGGCTTGGGGAAGGGCTGTAAAGATATTGTTATGTTATATAGTGCATGGAGTTGAAGACACATAGGCCAAACACACCTACAATTTATGAATTAATGCTTAGATATACTGATAAAAGCTAACCCAACAAATACAGCTCTTACCAATCACATTTTCTACAGTGGGCCAAAAAAGTATAATCAACTGACAACAATGTCTGGTGTACAGAACAGATGTTGGATACAAGGACTTCTTACAGAAGTGGGGGCTAGTGAGAATAATTTTTCAGTCCTCTTTTCTGAAAAGCACTTTTCTACTTAAAATGAAATAATTCTACTGCCATCAGGCAAGTAACTGAATTAGCAACACCAACAAATATACAAATGGACATTTTGCATTTGTAGGCTTTCCCTTTAATTTTAATGGTGGCAAATGTCATTCCACAGACATAACTGTTCTTTTGGTTTGTGTAAAGAAAGCTACAAGCATATTAATGCATGCTTTAAAGTGCAGATATAGATCTAGATAAACCGTAGATTAAGAGGTCTTAATGTTTCTGCAGTCATCTGTACAAATGCATTGGATTCAGGCTAAAGTAGGAAGCTGAACCTTGCCATTTAAAATATTTGTTGAATTATTGGAGAATGGGTAGGGCTTAATCACAGCGAGACGGGATCTCCGTCGGGTCTCCGATGGGGGGTCTCGAACCGAGCTCGGAGTGGGGTCTTAGCGACCTAAATCGTCTCGGAGGGACGGTGGATGAAGAAGCAATATCGGAAGCCTCGCAGGGAGCCTCGCGATCTCCCAGGGGCAACGTTTTCGCTTCAAAAACCCTCCGGCTGGAACGGCGGCCATAGCGGCCGCCCCGCAGTTGTGAACAGCCTCGCCAGAAAGAGATGAAGGAACACGGTGTGAAAAGACTGGGTAAGAAAATTTAGATCTTGAATGTTATTCCGAACGCACAAAGACCGGCGGACGAGCTCACCATAGAAAAAAAAAGAACAGAAAATATTTGACTCAAAGGAGGGAAGGAGATTTTTGTCTCCTATCCCTGGAAAGATGGCCGCGAGGAATGCTTTTTGTCTGAATACGTAAAATTGTAAGAATTAATGAAATCAAATGGAAGAATACTTGCGGAAGACAGGACTGGGTATTTAAATATAACATCGCTA
>JANHFL010003250.1:137849-149491 GCA_032468155.1 Oxyrhabdium leporinum | reverse complement strand
GTTCTAGGCTGCATAAACAGAGGGATAGAATCAAGATCACATGAAGTGTTAATACCACTTTATAATGCCTTGGTAAGCCCACATTTGGAATACTGCATCCAGTTTTGGTCGCCACAATGTAAAAAAGATGTTGAGACTCTAGAAGAGAGAGCAACAAAGATGTTTAAGGGACTGGGGGCTAAAACATATAAAGAACGGTTGTGGGAACTGGGTATATCTAGTCTGATAAAAAGAGGGACCAGGGGTGACATGATAGCAGTGTTCCAATACTGTTGCCACAAAGAAGAAGGAGTCATGCTATTCTCCAAAGCACCTGAGGGTACAACAAGAAGCAATGGGTGGAAACTAATTAATGAGAGAAGCAACTTAGAACTAAGGAGAAATTTCCTGACAGAACAATTAATCAATGGAATGAGTTGCTCCAACACTGGAAGTTTTTAAGAAGACATTGGATAACCATTTGTCTGAAGTGATGTAGGGTTTCCTGCCTAAGAAGGGTGTTGGACTAGAAGACCTCCAAGGTTTCTTCCTACTTTCTTTATTCTATTCTATTCTATTCTATTCTATTCTATTCTATTCTATTCTATTCTATTCTACTTTGCAGCATTTGGGATTTGCCTCCTTAGAAAGGGGCCCATTGTAATCAGGCAAGTAATAGTGATGTGGTAAGATTAAAAATAATTGACTTTGCACAGGTTCTCTTCTTACTCTTCAGTAGAAGAACATTAAGAACAACAATTCAATAAGGGGTTATAACAAGGGGTTATATAATTCAACAAGGGGTTATAAGTAAACTCTATATTAAACAGACTTTAATGAACATGTAAATATGGAACAGATGTTTTTCAGGCATTTTATTATTTATTCTTCTTCTAAAACTAAATATGCTGTACCACATGGGATGAATAGAGATTAACAAGAAGCTCAGTCATAGCCTCTGTTTCCTAAGGATTTTGAAGGCAAATTAGTTAGAACTGCAGTTTGACAATAATTGCTCTCTTTTTTTATAAAATGAGGTAGATTAAAGATGAGATATTAAGTCTAATTAGTACTGTGTAACATGAATGGCTATCATGTGAACATTGATATAGTTGCTGAAAAGAGCAGCTGGTTCTGTGCTGAGTTAGCATATATCATGTATATGCTGTTGGAAAGGGGAAATCAACTGTCTCACCCCACTGGGACTGGCCTGCCCCACCCACACCAGTAGAGGAAGCATGCTGTGGGACCCATCACTCAAGGAATTCTAGTTTGAGAGGTCAAGGAGAAGGGCCTTCTCTGCGACCTCTGTCGTGGCTCCTACCCTTTGGAACAACTTACCCTCTGAGGTGAGATCAGCTCCCACCCTTCTGACCTTCCATAAGGGCGTCAACATCTGGCTCTGCCAGATGGTTTGGAGCCCCCATGGGGGAGCTTCACACTAGAGGTGGTTGATGACTTAAGAGGCAGTCCCACCTCCCCACCCACCCACATCTTGCTCCTTCCCCATCTTTTAACTATAATTCTATTTTTCATTGTAATTTCCATTTTTATTATTTTAGAAATATTTATCCTTTATTATTTTAATGCTTTTACTGCTATTAGCTGCCCAGAATTGCTTCAAAATGAGATGGGCAGCAAATAAATTTAATGAATAAAATAAATAATAAATAAAGCCAAACATTCATTGATAAGTAAAATAGGTGCAGTTAAAGGTACAGGAACTGGGTACTTGTACGATGCATACTAAAAGGGAAGTTACTCTGACAGCAAATCATCTTCCAGTCAAATTGTAAATTATGTTAACTGCTTCTTTGCATTTAATTGCTAATTGTTACAGTGAAAAAGCTATTAACCAGGAAAGAAAGTAGAAGCTAGTAATTATTTGGACTGAAGATTTTAGAGGGGTAATTTAAGATTTCTTTGCTTTAGAAGATTGATCATTAGTGATAATAATCTCTCAAAGCAACTACTAGCTTTAGAACAGTGATGTTTCTCAATCCTGCAACAGGAAAGGACATATTAAGGTACTTATACAGGCAGTCCTCAGCTTAAGACTGGTCGCTTAGCAACTGTTGAAATTACCACAGATCTTATCAGTGCTTCAAGAGTAATGACCCAGATTCAAGCTTCCAATGACCACCTCCCCATAGTCATGTGATCACATTTTAGGAGCTCAGCAACTGGTCCACATTTATAGCTGTTTGCAGCATCCTGTGGTCATGTGACTGCAATTTACAACATTGTTTACTTTACATTTATGTGGCCAACTCATCACAGCCAACTCACTGCAAGACAGCAACGCTGTATTAATTATTTCATTCAATTACATTTATTAATGGTAACCACATTGTTGTGGAAATTATTGTAACTTTTGTATTTATGGATTGACTTTTTTATTATATTATTATTGACCATGGTTCTCTTGAAATTAATGTAACTTTTGTATTTGTTGAATTGTCCTGTGGCAAATTGCCCCGCAGTGAGTTGGCTGTGGCGAGTTGGTCATGGGGAGTTGGTCATAGTGAATTGTCCCATTCTGTGCAAGGAGAGCTTTCATGTAATGCTATATCCATGTACATAAGAGAAAGAGCGAAGGGGAACACAAAAATACTGGTTTGTTTTTTAATATGGACTGGTTCACTCTCGATGCTAATTCATTTTTTTTAAACTGTTTTTTTCACATCACACTGATATGTTCTCTCTGACCTAGAATCTAATTGGTTATTTTATCTTGAAAATAATCTCTAACTTTATTAATTATTATCTTAAAAATGATATTTTGAAGTCACACAACCCATGAAAGATATGAGGTTGAATTTAACATTCATTAGTACAGTGGTACCTCATACTCGACTGCTTCAAAAACTCGTTGAATTTGGTACCTTATGTATTTTGACATGAAAATGTTATTCCGGTATTTGTTTGGTATTTGACATGCTGAGGTAGGAAAAGGGGGATGGCCACAGAGAATGGACAGGACGCCAGCCATGATGGGAAGGTCACTGATGTAGGAAGTCCTTCCTGGCCAAAACTATGGGTCACATGGGTTTTTTGGCACTCATTTTTATTACTCATTGCGCTTCCCAGAACCAATTAACAATGAGTACCGAGGTACCACTATATATAAGAGAAAGAACATATTTATAAACATGAACTTTCTTGTATAAGTAAAGAGATAAATTGAAAGGTTGAACTGAAAAAAATGCACCTGATTTTCCAACCCTGTATCCAGGTGATGAAATAAAACATATTTGAACAATTTTATTGCCTTGCACTTGCATTGCATTTTTTAGCCATCACTGCTTTTCCTTCTCCAATTTGCTCTTTAATTTTCCCTTCTCTATTTCTAGTCATCAAGACAGAAGAACACATCATACAATATCATATAGGAAATATTTCTTTATGATGAATTGCTCTAACATTATCCTAGTAATAATTCTGACTGCCTGTTTGATGTTGTGGTGTTGTTTGTAATTAGATCACTGGTAATCTGAGTTCATATTATGAAAAAGAAGCTTGATGAAAACAAAACAAACTAAAGAATTTCAGGAAGTCTAAAAATATTGGCAATGAGAAGACTGTTAGAATAATGAACCAGGCCTTGACTTTTGACTCAGCAATGTTTATTAAAGAATATTTAACAACGGTCTGATAAATTATTCCTGTTGCAAGCATGTTCCATTTAATCAAGAAAAGTTATGTTATAAATACAAGTTTGTACTACTGTTTCGCAATTAAAATTTAAAAAATGAAAGCAAAATGGACACACTTTAACATAACTTATATTTTAATCAGAATGGAAATAAATGTGATGCAGTTGTTTCTCTCCGAGTTCAAATGATACAAAATTAAGAGAAACATTAATATCCAGCAATCTAAGCTCCAGGCATTCTATTAGAAACAAGGTAGTTTATACATTTTCCACATAATGAATTTTTCTTGAAATCACTTTCAGAAAATATTGTATGTCTGGGGAATAAATAAATAATAAATTCTTAACTTCTTCCAGATAAGTTGTTACTATCTTGTGATAGCCTTCTGTTGTATTTATAAATATTTACTTGGTTAACTTTTTGAGCTTTCAGGGCAGCATTTTTGTATAATAAGTACAGTTATGAGATATTTTACATGGTTTCAAGTATATGGCTGTTTTAATGTTAATGTTATCTAGAATTCCTACAATGAATGCCAAATAATATTTGTTTATAGCATAAATTATTGCTTCTAAGCTTTTCTTAAATGAAATAAAAAGGAAAAAATCTTATATAAAGTAAACTATATATTCAACTAAGAGATATGAAAGTAATACTATGGCTTCCTAAAAGAAATTTAGGGGACTAAGGACAAAACATGTGGCATTTTAGTCAAATGAAATGAATTAGGTATGAAATAGTCTCAGAAGGGGGACTTTTTTTATTAGAGAGTGAAAATAAGTGTTTACTATTCCCTTGTGTGTGATTTTTTTTACTCCAACTATAATTGCCAGCATCTTTTATCACATCAATGATAAAATGGATTAGATCGAGATCTATTTTTCAAGTATACCATAAAATCTGATGACAGTAGAACATGTAAAATGTGATTTTCAAGGGAAGCATCTATCCATGGGCATAGTTAAGAACATCTCTATATCAGATACATAATGAAGCTGTTTTGTAAGACAAAACTAAGGTTAAGGAGCCCTTAATTAACCAAAAAGCCCTGCCTTAAAACTTCAAAAGAAATTAATTTCTTCTAATCATATCTCATTCAGTGGCTTGATTTATGCTAACGTGAAGTTTGCTTTATCAGTAAGCTGCCTTTACATATCATACAAAACAGTTAAATCATGATTTTTTAACCTTATTTATACATTGCATTTTTTTGCTGACCATCACATAGCACATGAGTCTTGGCATTTAACTGGATTGGCACAGAACATAAATAATTCACACCATGGTTTTAGCCTGATCTGTGAACCCAGCCAATATATGCTCCTTTGGCCATATATACATAGGTGTCATTGGCCAACAATAATATAGCAGAATGACCATGTGCTTTGATGTGACAGCACAAGCTCTGTCCTTTCATACTTGCATCACAATGTTGCATGAAGGTAAGTGGTAGAGTTGGCTTTCTAGTCATTTGTTTCCCTGCCCTTTGTAGATGTCCATGCATAGATATCCCCATTTATTCCAATAGAGGGTAATATTTATATGAACAAAGGGATTTTTATAAGACTGTTTGCTATTTCTTCAACTAAATGGAAAATATTTGTGAGTAGAATTACATCCACACAATACAGATACTAAATTCATAACAACTTTTAGAAGACTTCATGGTTGTAGTATTGATTTGTAACAGGATTTCTTTGGGTTTTTTTAAAGATTTTTTTTTATTTTTTACTGTAAAAATAAATCATTTTCTATTTTCAATTATATAGTAAAACACTTAATAAAAATATTGCAAATATGTAGACATTTTACTGTTTTTTTGGTGTTTGCTTCTTTTGCATCTTAATCTATAATTTGCAATTACAAAATGTAATTTGTTTAATCCACTAAGATTACTATACCTTGGTTGCAAAAACCAAGATGATCAAGATATTGTAGCAAAGAACTACAAGTGGTTTTATTTACTTGTTTGTTTGTAACTTCATGTTGACATCTGAGGGTAACAGATGTTGTGAATGGCAGTTGTGGATTAACAGATTCTGTATTTCTTCCAAACATTTCCTGACCTTGATTGAAATTTTACATGAATTTGAAGATACGTTATTGCATTCTTTATCTTCCTCATTTTTCTCTTGTATAAAACTATAGAAATAACAAACAGGATCTTTTTTTAAAATCAGCATTTCCACATAATTCTAAAAACAATATGCATGACTGATTTTATTTCACAGAGATATGAAAACAGAAGGTGGAAGGCAATGTCATTCTACTGCAGGTGTTTGCTTGAAAGACATAGTTGGCCTTGAAGGTGTGGAATTAGGAGCTAATGGAAAGGTATGGGTACTCATTCTTCAAAATATAGCCTCTGAAATCATAAAGTACAATTACTGTCTTGGGGGAAATGAGTGGTTATTACTAAATAACATTAGATTATTCAGTTCATTTGTAAGTTTATGCCAAAATCATTAATCTACTTCCAGAGAGTAAGCTTCACAGTGTCAGCCTTGGGAGCCATATATTAGAAGGCCTCTGCGGCTGCCACAATGGGAGGGGAGATATTCACACTGAGCTGGGGAGATTAGACACAACAACATTCTTCCCCAAAGAGTCAAGGACATGTCAACTTGCACCTGGAAAAGGAGTGCCAGAAGGACTTTGTTTGGGATGGAATTGGATTGGGCCATGTGATCATTGATGGCGGCAGGAGGGTGGATCTTTGATTTTCTCTTGGAGAGGAAAAACCTGAAACTTTCAGATTCAGGTTTTTCCCAGATGTGCCAATATGACTTCAATAAATTCTTACTTGGATGAACTTTGTTTCCGAGTACTGAATGGACAAGGGGTTTTTTTATTGGAACGTTGACACCGTACTTCTACAATTTTGGACTTTTTCTGAACTAGATTGAGACTATATTGTTTATTCCATTTCTATCGCCAATATGATTGGAACTGAAGGAGCAGCTGTGGAAATGAGATGACTTTTTTAATGAGATGACTTTGTTGTTCCAAAATATTAATGATTCCATTGATGGTAAAGATGAGAAAATGGAAAACATTTTGCAAAGAACAATGAATAAAGAGCAAAGTGCCCATGAACTGGTGGAAACAACAGAAAGATTAGATGAAATGGATTACTCAAGCTAGCAAACTGAATTCGAACAGGGAAAAAATGTGGATCACAAAAATCAGCAAATGAAGTAAAAGCTCAATGAAGTGGAAGACAAGATAAATGGCAAACAAAAGGAGCGGAAATAACAGATGAATTGGCCACATCAACAAACAAGTCAAGGACTGGAGCAAAAAATAGGACTAACAAACCAGCTGATAAAGGAAGAAAGACTGAAGAAAATAAAACAGACAAGTCGACAATTGGAGAGACAGGAAGATACTTTTGATAAGGAGATTGGATGGGCAGACATTTGGGAGAATTGGCAGTATAAGATTGTATTGGGAGAAATGTTTAGATTGAACAAGAATGGTAGAGATAAAGATGAGTGTGGGAGGTGAATTAAAAAATGGATAAGAATTGAAGCATTACAGAGGCTAAGAGATGATGGATAGAAAGAATTGCCCTTTAAATTCTAATGTAGCTTGATTGTAAGATGAAAGAGGCAGAAATAAGGTTAGGGGAAATATTAGAATATAAATTGGTATAGAATAAATAAAAATAATAGAACGATTAGAAGTTTACAGATGTTAGGTATATATTTTTTTTGTTTAGGTATGTTTAAACAATATAACGAGGGTTACTTAAATTTGATAAATGTGATAGAGATTACTAATACTGTGAATTGGATTATATGAATGATACCCAGAACCAACTATGGTCACACACAATATGGATGTATATTTGGAAAAAACAATGAAAAATTTAATAATAAAGAAATTGGCTTAATTGGATTGTCTTTTTTGAGAGACGGCTGTTTAAGAATGTCTCCTGATCCTTAACCACTCCTGTTCCACCGAGTCTAACCCTTTTTTATGGGGCAATTAAAAATAGTTTTTTGTTCTTTTTAAGTTATTTCAGTGCTCATAAAACACCCTGGAAAGCTAGATGAAAATCCCCTAGCAAGAGGGATCCAGGGGCAACACCTTTTAGAGGGCCTTAACTTTTGGTTACTTTTGCCTTGAATCTTTCTGATTTGGTGATCATGTAATAATAACAATTGTCAGAACATTGATGATGCTGTGTTTCCAATCTTTGCATGATTTCCCATAGTTCAAACACCAAATAGCTAGGGAGGAATAAAAAGGGAATTCTGTAGTACTCTGCCCTGTTCAGAGAATCAAAGTCATTACCTTATTGCTTACTGTCACTTTGTGGAATTACTCATCAGACAGACATGGAACCACAATAATACTGTGATTCTAGTTACCAACCCACCAATTTGTTCCAGTAATACCTCATGATTGCTGAATTCATTCTTTGCATCTGTCTTCATGCAAAAGAAAAATAATCCAATTGATCAAGTAAAAGTACAATAGGATACATAGACAGAATAGGAATGCAAGTCAAAATGAGCAACAGAATGGTAAGAGAACACCTATCCACTCTAGACGAGTTCAAATCATCAGATGGATTACATTCAAGGTACTGACAGATGTGATCTCAAAACCAAATATTTCAAGGCTCCTATAGCATGGGAGAACTGCCAGAGGATTGGAAAAGAACTGAAGTGGTTCCAATCTACAAAAAAGGGAAAAAAACTGATTACACAAAACTATGAACCAATCAGCTTGACATCAATACCCAGGAAAATCCTGGAAAAGATAATCAAGCAGTGCATTTCTGAGCATCTAGAAATGAGCAAGACAGTTACTAGAAGCCATCATGGGTTTATCAAAAACAGATCATGTCAGACAAACCTTATTGCCTTTTGTGACAGTGACCAAAGTACTGGATAAGGGAAATGTGTGGACATAGTTTACTTAGACTTCAGTAAGGCATTTGTCAAATTTTAAGATAGTGACCATGTGGCTGACCAACCGCACACAGCAGATAGTTCTCAATGGAATTACATCTACATGGAAGGAAGCATTCAGTGGTATACCCAAGGTTCTGTTTTCAGCCCAGTACTCTTCAACTTATTCATAAATTATCCAGATGACAGGAAAGAAGGGGAACTCATAAAGTTTTCAGACAACATCAAGTTGGAGGGAATAGCTAACATTTTAGAAGATAGACTTAAGATTCAAAAGGATCTTTACTGGACCCTATCCAACAATATGCAGTTCCGTGGTAAGAAAAGTAAGATCCTATGCTAGGGGAAAAAAAACACAGATGTAGAAAAGGCAGTACTTGGCTCAATAGTAATAACTGTGAGAGGGATCTAGGTGTCCTAGTGGACAACCACTTAAGTATGAGCCAGCAGTGTGCTGTAGCTGCCAAACAAACCAATGCACGATTAGGCTGCATCAACAGAGAGATAGCATCAAGATCATGAGAAGGGATAGTAGCAGTGGTAAAATCTAAAATTTTCCACTATTTTCTGTGGGCGTGGCTTGGGCATGGCTTGATCATGTGGCTGGGTGGTCATGTGACTGGTGGGCGTAGCCAAGTCGACGTCACTCTTTGCCCCAATGACCTACAAAAAGAAGATAAAGGTAGTTTATTATTTTGTGCATTTAATACTTAAATAAGAATAAAAGTAGTACACAAAACAACAGAGGTACACAAATACTTACATAAGATGAATAAAAGCATTATTTGTCTTTAAGGTATTCCAAAATCGATGTTTCATTGATGTGAGGATTTGTACTTTTCTTCACTTTTAGTCGAGCATCATCAGCTTTAGTCACCTAAGCAACTCTTTCATTATATCTGGCAGATCTTCCCTCTTCTCCTCTTCTGCATTCTGAAATCTCAGGTAATGAGCAACTTTTTCTGTTTCCAACATTATCACGGTGTTTTCTAGCTCCTTATTTGCTTGTGCCAATTTATAATTTATGTTGTCCACTTTTTTTCTCTACTTGTTCTAATTTCTCCTCCATTTTCTGGAGCCTTTGCTCATTTTTTGTTATTTGTTGAAAATTCTCAATTTTTTCATCCATATTTTGATTTTTTTTCTTTCATCTCTCCCATGTCATTTCTCACTTCCCCTATATCTTTCCTTATCTCATTATGTTTGTTTGTTTGTTTTTTGTCATGGACTCCTATAGCGTCTGAAGCATCACCAGCATTTCATTTTGAAAAGTATTTCTCCAACTGCAACATGCTCTCTATTGACCTCTGATTAGAGGGGCTTGAGGAAGCTGATAATGGTGTAGAAGATGCCTTCTTCCCTATTTTGGTTAGATTTGAGGTGCTTGACATCTCAACAGCTAATGTTGATTCCTTCTTTCACTTCTTTCCTCTATTTGTAAGCTAACAACAGGTATATCCACCAATCCTACTAACAGCCAGGAGCAAACCAACCCAAAGCCACCCTAACCTGTGGTACCCCAACACTAACCCACATGTCAAATAAGAAAAAAAAAGAAAGAAACCATGTTACAACTTCAATTCCCTCCAATTCAGATTCAGTCAGTCTTAAGTATCTCAGTATCTCGATATTTCAATGTCAAAATAAAAATCAATTAGGTTTATAATCCATAGGACCCGTTATAAGCCCAGTCTTGATTCTTTAGATTTCTTGTGATATAGCCTTGGTCAATGGCTGGGAGTTTATGTGAATAAAACCCCAATACATCATTCAATGAGATATTAACCTCTCAAGAGTGAAGTTGTGTGAGTAATCTACACTAAATGCAAGAGAATGCATAAATAAAACTTTGTTAGTCCTCTAACAGCACAGTATAATTAACTTTTCTTTTAAGCATTTTCATGTCCACATTTTTCATTCTCACACATTTTTTACGAATCCTATAAGGAATATTCCTATTATTCATGAGGGTGAAGAAAATAAGTTGTATCATGATAAAGCCGCCCTTTTCCTCCTTTCTGTCACTGTTGTGCCTCAATTATTTTTGCAGTATTTTTTAAAAATAATAATTATTAAAAACATTTAAGCAAGTTTATTACTCTGTTACTACATGTAGGGATGAATGTCACAAAAAAGGACTTGAAAACAATATTGAAGGATTATAAGCAGCTAGGCAAGAAAGTCAGGGACTTAGGTGCACGTCATTTTTTCATCTGTTCTGCCAATGAAAGGACAACATCCGGTAAGAGAACAAAGAATTCTAGAAGTGAACCACTAGCTAAAGTGTTGGTGTCACCAAAAAACCTTTGGATTCCTGGACCATGGTCTCTACTATCTCCATGATGGGTTTCTGGCAAGGGATGGGTCACAAAGATTGGGAAGAATGTTTTTGGAAAATGACTGGCTCAACTTATCAGGAGGGCTTTAAACTAAAATCGAGGGGGGAGGGTGACCAATCTTTAGGATCTCCAGGACTTAATTCCAAGCAAACCCCCCCTAGAAAGCAAGTCAAATAATGAAGTAAAGAGGGATGGGAAGGAAGACAAACTCCAACACCAAATAAGAGACATAGGAAGCATACCCAGCATCAGACGTAAAGATCTCAAGTGCCTATATACAAATGCGCAAAGTCTGGGGAACAAACAGAACTACTAATACAGGAAGGCAGATGTGATATAGTTGGAATAACAGAAACTTGGTGGGATGAAACCCGCGACTGGAACCCACTGATAGAAGGATACACGCTGTTCAAAAAAGCCAGACCCCATAAAAGAGGAGGTGGAGTTGCACCGTATGTAAAGGACCACTATATTGCTACAGAAATGCATGAAATCAAAGACGAAAACTCTCTAGAATGCATATGGGTCAATATAAAAGAAAAAAAGACATGGACATAAATATATACTATAGGCCGCCCAATCAAACAGAAAAAAATAGATGTCCTTTTTGCTAACCAACTAACAAATATATGTAGGAAACACACTACAATAGTAATGGGGGACTTCAACTACCCTGATATCAATTGGAAAACTAATTCTGCACCAAGTGAGAAATCAAATAGGTTCCTAACCAACCTAGCTGACAA